>OMNM01061202.1:0-13088 GCA_900302745.1 Parablennius parvicornis | reverse complement strand
CCCCTCCCCACCCCCGGTGGAGCAATTTCATTTTGGGATGATGATCATCCTAGCAAATCAGGAAGAAAAAAAAACCCTCAGAAAGAGAAGTGAGGAAAGTAAAGCGTCAGATGGGGAGTCACATGGCACTCGAGGCAGCAGTTTGTTTTGAAACAAGCAGCAGTTTAGCGTTTTATATGCTCAAGTGTGTTTTGCTCAATGTTATGTTTTCCTTGTGTTGTAATGTCAGTAAATGCAATGTTTGGGAATGTGTGGGGCAGAGCCCAGTGTAATTTTAACCTCACTGGTCTCCCGTGACAAACACTTTGACTACACTGGCTGTGCTAAATCCCGACTGATTCATTAAGGCTTGTCTTTCGAAAATCCAAGCTCAACTTTATTGTCAATTCGGCCTTTTTGTTGAAAAAGAAATAATCGAAATATCTCTTTTCTGACCAAATGTAGTAAGGTAAGCACAAATTGTCATTGTGATGTCATAGTCATACCGTCTGTTTCTGCATCCGATTTTTTGTTAAAGCCGTTTCACCTGGATCCCTTGAAGCACTTTCTTTAGATTTGATCAAAGCTGTAGGTCATTGTGGCCACAAATTTGTCAGATTTTTTTTTTTTTTTCCAATTTCTTTTAATGGCTTCCTTTAACAAAAACAAATACAAAAAAAAACATACCCTTGAGGGAACATCCTCATATCTGGACGAAATGTTCTCTTGGGATGCCACAAAATGATTCTTTTTGTGTAATATCTCAGGTAAGCTTAGTAAGCAGGTGCATGCTTTTACATGGTGTGAATAGTTTTGGTAACTTCTGAACGGGGACGTTAAAGCAGTGGACTCTTGTCCTTGGTGGTGCTTTGCTGTACAGGTTCAATATTGCTAGTTTGAAACGTTTCTTTAACAAAGTTATACAACAGATTAGATGACCTCGCTGACATCACAATGTCTCTACAAAGGTATAAATTCTTATCAAGGTGATGACTTTCAAGCCTTTTCTCAGAAATCAAATTACTATATGTTTTGTTAAGAAAGACACTGCAGATGGGAAACTTTGTCTATAAGTGGTGGTTTTTTTTTTTTTTTTGTTTTCTTTCCTGAACTGTCCCCAGTTTCAGATGCAGATGGAAAGTTCATTTTGACGAGCTGCTGAAAATCAGGCTGTCACAAGGGCTTAGGACTGCAGAGAACTGGCCATTACAGTGTCGGGCTAAGCTGTTGTGTTCCGCTGCCTGCTATGAATGTGTCAGGAATGTAAAGCAGGACAGAGCTGATAAAGGGCACAGAAACCTTTCTTGGATGAATAAATGTTATCAGCTCTGTCCTCAACGGTTTAAAAAAAGAAAAAAAACAAACCCCAGTGAATTTAGCAAAGCCATTACTTCCGAAGTGTTTTCTTGTCGTGCAATGACATAGGTCATCTCATGGTCTTTCAAATGTCATGCAAATAAAAAGACAAAGGCACAACAACTGCTGCAGTCAATAATACTGTCAGCCTGGCCCATTAAAGCATCCCTGAGTTAAGATGCCGAACCATGCCTGCTCTCGTATTGCAGAGTTGTCATAAGAGGAGCAGCAGCAGATGACAAATGTCCGCAATATGAAAATATAAAAGAAGCAGTGGGACTGTTGGGGGGCATTATGTACGAGTCTTATCAGTCAAAGTTGTGCATGTGGTGAGGAAGCTGGTCTCTGGCCCAGTGCACTTAAGGCAAGAGGATTAGACTCCAGAGTATTATTAGAGCTACTGATTATCCCCTTACCTGATCCGCCTAATTCTAGCTCCAGCCTATTTATTTAGCAGAAAAGTGGAAAAATGTTTGGATTGGGCCGCAGAAAGTGAATTGGTCTCGCCGCGCTTCAGCGCTCTGTCAAGCCCAGCATTGACTTTTTTTTTTTTTTTGGTGAGTTCTCTGCTGAACTCATTAGGTCCTGGCCTTTTGTCGCCGCCTCCCCCGCTGTGGGGTTCATGTGATTAATGTACTGCTGACCACTGAGGCCAGCAGCAAGGACTTGTTTTAGTGCCAGAGAACAGCAAACAAAAGAAAATTGTCTCTGCAACCAACAGAGGAGAATACGGGCCCCTCAAAGCCGACTGGTCCTTCCAATAGTTCGTGAATGCAGGCGGGTGAATATCTCTTGAAGAAAGTTCAACGAAAAAAAAACCCAAACATTTCCAGCTCGTTCGTCCTCAGGTCTGTAGCAGTAATACATTTGTTTGGATGTAATTACACACTTGCTGCCTCTGACCTTGTGCCCAGAAAACAGCTTTGAGGCCTGTGTCCGGGACTGGGAGTCAGGGAATCAAATGTGAACGTGAGCTGGTAAATCCAGCTAACTGATCTACCCACTGTATAAACCCCTCGCAAGAGAGGCAAGAATAGTGTTTGCAGCGGTTTATTCTTCTTTTACTTAGTTTGCATTGGCGAGGAACTGACAGGTATTCGAAGGATGAGCCTTAAGGCTCGCAGAAAGTTTTGTCATCGTTCTGTGGCTGTCTGAGCAGATAAACCCTGGTAGAGGTTTAGTAGTAGGATGAGGAGCTTTGTGTGTGTGTGTGTGTCTGTGTGTGTGTGTGTGTGTGTGTGTGTGTGTGTGTGTTCCCACATGTGATTCAGTGTCTGTTCTTCACTCATGCACTATTAACCTCCCATCGAGATTTGGGACCTCTGCCAGGGTCCAGCTTAACAGCCACCTTGTCGACAACGATGTTCTGATGCCTCGAGAGCTGATTTTCAGGCCTTTTTTTTGTGGGAAAATTAAATCATTGATACAGTTTTGGTTACCCGGAGCGACATCTTTTCACTTAATCAAAGCAAACCAGTCAGTCAACAGATGGTTTTGAGGACAAATCAGTCTTTGTGTCTTGTATCTTAGTGAGTGTCGACCATAAGAAGCTAGAATGTTCCAGAGTAAGAAGATACAGAATTAGGGTTAGCTAGTTGGGGTTATTAATTTCTCCACATATTGCTTTCCTGGAGAGGCTAAACCTTTGGAGTCGAATAAATTTGAGTTCATAGGCCTTGTGTAGTGCAATTTAGTCTCACAAAAGCTGGACCAATGAAACATTAGCTGGGTAATCCTTGAACAACACGTCTGATTTCTCTCTTTGTTTCAGTGGAAAGAGCTTCAATGTTTATTTCAATATTTGCAAAAATTCTAGACAAAAATCAACATTTTAAAGAAAAATATGTCATGTTTGTACTTATGTCATTTTTAAGAAGAGCTTCTGACACAGAATGCAAAATGCAGTGAAACCTGGACATTTTTTTTCCCCCTTCTATTTTGTTGAATCCCGGAATTTTAAATTAATACTTGGCTGGTATCGAAATTACTAGCTTTTATTGCTGCATAGCAAATCTCTTGGCTTCGGCCTCAGGATTGTGTTGGGTTTGTTACAGTTATTCAGTATTCCAAACAGCAGTTCCTTTTATTAAAAAGTTATTCTTGGGAATTTTTACACTTTGCAAAGTCATCCAGTGAACTAAATCTTGGTTGGCCATTTAAGTGTCTTACTTTTGATAAGTTTGAAAAGTGTATACTATTGATATGAACTGTTTCATTATATCGTTGTTTTTTTGTTTCACACCATTTCTGAAATTAACTACCTGTCTTCTCAGAGGTCCATATATACGAGCCTTTCGCAATACTTGCAACCAACTTCTTGCTTTTGAGATGAGGCCTGAAAATAGTAAAAAGTGTCAACTGTGCCTCCAGAACAAAAGCCACGGTTATGTTGAAGTACTTTAATGTGACACTGTGAAGTGATCGAGACTGAAGCCTTCACAGGTGTGGAACTTTGAGATGATGCTGCAGCTAATGTGAACACTCACATCGGTAATTACATCACGTCAGTGTTGTTGAGCATGCTTACGTTATCCACTCTCTCTTTGTATACATGTCATAAAAAGGTACGTAGAATTTGCCTTTTGATGCAAACATAAGGAAGAAACTTAAAACGCACTTACCCATCTGTCATTCAAAAAAGCTGCGTATTTTCAGTTTGAGAGAAAGTGACAATCCAGTGATGTCTTAGATGGCGTGGATTGCTGAAAATTATACACCTAAACTGTTCTCAAATCATCATACTTGTTTGGATATGCAAGTTTCTGCCTACTGAATGTACTGGACTTTAGTCTACGTATACGAAACAGTGTTCCCACTAGGTCTGTATACTAAAGATGAACATTGAGGAAAAGTATATTTTAGAGGAATGAGTGTTTCACGATCACATGTTGTGTATTCTGTGATGTAGCTTACACAACAATGGTGTGTCCTCACTCTGGTGGGATATATAAAAGGAAAGAACTTACTGATGATGCATTGGAGGTAATCTTTCACCAGTCAAGTGACCATATTTGATCGTTTCTGTTTCTTCTCAGAAATATTGATGTCATAGTGTTTGTGAAATAGTTGTGCTAAACCCAGAGCGCATTATTGTTTATGCTTTGCACTTCCTTTGGCCTTCCGCAATGTAGAAACATTTATTATTCTCCTACTGATTGATGCATTTCAGTTAAAAACCAAAAAATACAAAACCCCTCATGAACATATATATAAATATATGCAAAACTCATAGTTTTGAATGACTTTTATTATGTATGAATGATATAAATGCGTGTTTGAGATTCTTCACCCACACTCCAGGACACAAAAACTGCTGTTTTCAAAGTCCTTCAATGACAAGCTTTTTAAGGGATAAAACATCCACAGCAGGAATTTCTTCACTGTTCACATCAGTCATGATGAACCGCGAAGATACAGTGCTTGTAAAGTCCGTCACATCCTGTGTTTGGTCGGCTTCCAGCTCCTCAGTCCATGCTGCACTCTCACTCACAACAGACTTGAATTGAACCTCACCACAGTTCATTTGCAAACGTACCAAGACCTGCTTTTCCAGTCGTTCGCCTGTTGGCTCCCTTGGAGTCCGTACAATAGCTATTGGTAAGAATATTAGCATACAGAGAGAAACATTCGGAATCCAAATGCTTCAGTATATATTCACAAGCTAGTTACCTTTGTTCAGGCAGGGAGTGCACAGTTGGGCTTTCAAATAATTTTCTTTTTTGGCCTCGGTTACCTTTTCCATGTTGTGATGAAACCAAGAAGAATTGCCAGCAGACATTGCAACAAGGCATTTTCTTAAACGTAGTGACATGGCTGACTGACTTCAGCACAATGCCAGCAATAAACAACTATGGCCCTTTTGACGTATTCAAGTGAAAATGGAAAGCTTTAGTTGTGTTTGGGTCACGGTTTATATGACAATGGTGCTCAGAGCCACTGAAAATGCAAGTTTTCAAAATGGCTCCAACTCCATCTCCGTGTAAATGGGTGAAAACACAACTTTTCTGAAATGCTGTTACTGCACATGGTTAAATAGCTCTTCTGCACATGCACGACTAGATGGGCAATAACAACATTGACAGCCTCCACAGTGTCATGGCTCCAAGTCCATAGTCTCCTGAGGCTTGGTAGTTTTATAGTTGACAGTCAATGTAGCAACAATCCGACTTCTATCCGACATCTGTCCATACGAATGTCTCTGTACTCGTCATTGTTTATATGTTTACATGTTTGTAGCGTGTTGTTCTCTCAGTGCATGTGTGTGTGTGGTTTCATTCCTAAAACAACCAACAGCACCAACTCATGAACTCACAAGCCATTAGCCATAGAGGCTACTAATATGTGAATGTTGAAAAGTCTTGAACCCTGTTGAAGTACATAGAATTGTTTCGTTGCACTTTATCTTACCGCTAAGCTAAAGCCGTCATCTGATCTTCTCTTTGCAGTGTCCAGGGACATGAAACTCAATCCACAGAAAGCTCCGTTGTATGTAAGTATCACTCAAAAGTAAATTTGTGTTTTGTTTTTGTTTGCTTTTTTGGCCCCTTTCCCTTCCAATCCTCTCCATGAATCCACCCACGCTGGTGATTTCACTTCTCTAATGTAGATGTGGTGCGTCACGTGCCTGCATGTCTCTCTGCTTAACCTGTTGGGGTGGAACAAGCTAAACCTTCATCATTGTTATTAGTACTTTGATGAGCTCAAGTAATTGTGGCTATAGCTCCACCTGACTTCAGTCTGAAAGCCGGCCCAATTAGCTGGAATAAGAGAAAACAAGTGTGTGTGGGTGTGCAGGGCCAGATAGTGGAGAACGCAACATAAAGCTGCATGCAAATCAAACGGCTATTTACTGTTCACTGACCGGCAACCATTCATTACAATTTGTGCTTTTCCTAATGTCTTCTATTGTGAATTTTAGTGGGCTTGTTTTCAATGTTGACAGGCTGGTGCTATTACCCAAAAAAAAAAAAAAAAAAAAAAAAAGACTCGAGTAATTGATTAAGAAATGAAAAACCTGAGACAATGGCGAGACATCTTCATTTAACCAAACCTGCTATTTGTAACATTTTTTTGTGGGTTGGCTCCACTCCGTAGAAAACCACCCCTGAAAGTGTCTCTTTCTTTGATCATTCATTTTTGTTAAGGAGAACATCAGCGACACGGTCGCCCAGCGTGACATCGCTCTCACGTCTGCGCATGTAGCTGCCATAGTTACTCTTTAATGACCAGCTATAAGTCAGCTCCACATGGATGTATGGATGGACAATGGACGGGTTCAGAAGGCTTCCTTCTACGCATCCTTTTGTCTATGGTGGACATGTTTCCAGTTGATTGTAGACATAATTTTAAAGGTTTTGATTTACTACACCATTTAGAAATCTATTAATGTTTGTTTTAACACGAGTAGTTTCCTGGAATGTTTCAGTTTACACCTCCAAAGCTGATTGATTTTTAATGACATATCGTTTGACCAACTTTTTATACAAACGCAATTCAAGATAAATTGCTTTAAAGGATAAAAAAAAACAATAATAAACAAGCTAAAAGGTAAGGCCCTGAGAAGCCTGACCACGTACCAGTAGAAAGACATTACAAGCAGGAACTAACTACAGGAACTGAGAAAGCTCTGAAACATCTGAAATAAGGAAACGCTGTAGAAATACTGAAATGATTAAAACAAAAAAAAATAAAGCAGTGAACGTTAACAAAGACAGAAGTATAAGGAGTCAAAGAGCAGCTGAATAAAAGTATGCACCACGTCGTAAAAGAGACCAAAATATAAGTCTAAATGTACCCAACATTGTGAGTCATTTTTTTCAAGGACACAGAGGGCACCCTCGTAGTACAAGTATAAATACATTAGCAGGGTATTGCTCGTCCAAGTCAACGACAACTGTATGTGGTCACAGTTGCGTATCTAAATGTGCAACTGTGCTCATAATCTCTTTAAGGTAACCTATCCTCTTCTACACCTGCAAGCGTTATTCGAGACTCTTCTGGAAGGATTGTCGATAAAGCGAGGCCTCTGTTTTTCATCTGTCCATCCCGTCTTTCTACTTTATCCTGTTGAAGGTGGAGTGCTGAGGTCGAACCTGGCACTCCACGAGTCTGCGGTCGTTGGAAGTAGTTCTGTGCATGCACGAGAAATTCAACAATACCAATGAAAGAATCCAGGTGCTGTACACTCTCGGTCAACTACAGTGCAACTGCATGCAATCGCATTTACAACTACCGTCGACTTAGATTCATCAATTAGTGTCACATGTTTGGTTTTTGATTGAAACCGAAGTATCTGAGAAAAAATTCCACGCTCGACACAGAAACACGCTGAAAGGTACAGGTGGTAGTCAGACCTGCAACCTTCTTGGTATAATAAAAAAAAAGAGCGCTCCATTCAGTCTGATAAAAGCATACTCCACATGGGAAGAGTATTTCTCTTAAGCTGTTGGGCCTCTGCTCAGTGTTGCTGGGTGTTTACCTCTTCGTTTGGGCAGTTATCCAGTTTTTCAATAAATCAGAAGCATCCTTGTGTGTTTGCTTTCATAGACGTGGTCAAACACCACCCGCTGAAGGTCAAGCACATCATCAGAATGCCAGTGAGGTTGATTTACCCCTGTTGGAGCTAAACAACAGGGTATTTTACAGACTGTCGATGGAGTGGGATTTTCTTGCCCAGCTAAGTGTTGGGTTAGCAGAGAATGCTCTAAAAACAGAAAATATCTGGTGAGCAGCAGCTCTCTGGGGCAGGAAACTGTGTGGATGTCAGAACGGAGGAGAATAGGTTGACTGCTTCAACATCTAACTCAAATGACCTCTCATTGCACTATGCCAAAGACCCTCCCAGAACGCTCAGCTCGTTGAACCTTGATGTAGATTTGCAGCACAAGCTCACTCTTGGGTTTTTATTCTCTCGTAGCGAAGAGCAGGAAAATGAGGCAGCAGTTCACACAGGTTCAGTTAAAGTGGGCAAATGTTGAGTGGGCTGATGAATCTGCATTTCAGCTTTAAATTAATCAGAAATTGCATAGTTATTTCGTATTCTTTATTTGAGCGCTAAACTCACTGTTTTAGCAGTCGGCTAGTATCTGAACACATCTCAGCCTCTGACATCACACTCTTCAGTGTTGGTATTTTTACAGCAGCGCTAATGTGACTAATCGCACCTGGAAAGATTCCTTATCACCACCACAATAAAAAGGACCTAAATATCAATATACTTTCCAGAATCACTTTATGAGCACCATGTCCCATCTAATTATTAAATTCATCTTGATACTGGGCTCTGATCTTGATGGAACGAGATAGAGTCTTTCGGAGATGGGAAATAATGAAAAAAATCCGTCGACAAATCTGCAGCAACCATTTGAGATTGTGAAGATTGGTTCCAACACCTTGTTGGATCTGCAACACCAATAATGAAATCTTTAGTTGCTAAAAGATAAAACCGCAGCCCTAAATATATCTAGAACCTTCTATGGAGATTAGTTGTTTGCAACAACTTTGCCCACTGTTGCAAGCAAGAGCCCGGCATCTTCGTCTGAAGGAAAATATGAAAAAGCAGTAGGAGTTAAGCTTCTATCCTTTACCTCCCAACTTAGAATTCCAGGTTGTTTTTGATGTTGTGAAGCAAAGTAATGGAAGACCCACCAACCTGAGCTCGGTATCCTAAGAGAAAACTCACAGCAGTGTTTTATTGTTGTAGAAAGTTTTGGGTGATTGAATTGTTTGTCACTGCATCTCTGCTACAGTGTTGCCTGTGTGTATGAAGCCACACTCTTTTGATTTATATTCCGAAAGAAACAAGTTTAAGAACAACTTTTACTGGATGCTTCCACACTGCTTTCTGGCTCACCTTGTTAGGACGCTCCACCCCGGTTTGTCAGGAAGTGACTTTCATCTACGTTAGGAATTCTGAGCCCCGAGGCAACTGGAAAGCTGTATTACTTGAGAAAACACAGGTCTATGCTTTTGTAATTCACATTCTAACAGGCTTCCCGATTGGTCACCGACCAGAGGCAAACGATGCAGAAAGTAAACCCAAAATGAGAAGCCCATTGGAGGGCTTAAGCCACGAAGGAAACAGATTAGATCTAGACACGTTCTGGATGTGAGAGAAGTTTTTTTTTTTTTTTTTTTAATGCCAACTGTAATTTGATTTTCAGATAGCTAACTGCTACAGGGTAACACCCTGTAGCACGCTTCTGTCTGCACGCTTAGGTTTGTGACTGCGCTCCTATTTGTTCATCGAAACTTGTCATTGCATTCGGGGGTTGAACACACAAACCTGAAGTTTAATTTCAGGATTATATCTGGCTCATACATCTGATTGCCATTGAACGTGACATGCCGAAAGACACTCAGTCAGTCAGTTGGAGGGTGCAATCCAAATATACACTGTGATCTTTTTTGTCCTAGTGACTCATTTCCAAATCTTAATTGCTGTTTGTTGTTGTGATTACTATATCTTGATGAGAGATTGGTTGATTATGTACACACTGGAATATGGTCACAAATGTAATTTCAATATCGCTTTAAAACTAAAACATCTTCAAGTGGTGTTTGTATGATTTTAAACACATTACATGAAGGGTGGGGAGGGCGGTGTTTCAAAGCGTGTATCTTGGAGAACGCACTGGTAGCAGGTGTTAAAAGCACACAGGAAATGAGATAAAGTGTGTGTGCGTGCGTGTGTGTCTCTCTAAAGGCTAGAACGGCTCACACATTAACCACCCAGACAACCTTATCTGTGATTTACAGTCAGACTTCTCAGTGGAACCAGGCGGGTTGTCAGGCCTCATTAGACTTCAGATTTTCAACACTTATCACAGCAGTTCAGAGTAAGATAGCTCATAGGGGTTAAGTAGTCAGCCTATAATTGCTCCTTAAGAAAAGAAAAGAAAGACAGTTAAGAGACTTCCTAAGCCAGTGAAAATGGCTACCCTGGTCTGTAAATGTGGATTTCTAGATCACTAACTGTAGGAACAAGCGAAAAGGTCCATGACCCCTGAGTTGCTGACATATTTGTCAGGTTAGAGAGATTTTAACTGGTTGTATGGTCCGTACTGGAGACGACAACTCGTAGGTGCTCCTCACAAAATGAGTTGTCGTTCAGTAACGGTGAGAGACTCAACTGTTTTGGCTGTGAGTAAACATGTTATTTACATTCCTGGCACTTTGCTGACAATGTTTTCCAGGGCGGCTTACAATTAAATGAGCAGGTAGTGGCTCAGCGGCTAACACAAGATGCATGACCGTGGGCATGGCAGCAGCTTTAGAAACTGAGGCAAAGTCCCTGTGGAAATCATTTTGTCACTTTTTTCCCGTCAAATGTCAGATATCTTCTAGAGTTTGTCAAAATTCTTAGTTTTAGAACTGATGGTCGTGATGATGAGTGAGTCACTTCTCTGTGAGAAATGACAAGGGCAGATTCGAGTTGTTCCACCTTGTGGTTGAGAGAGAAGTATTTTATTTCTACCTGATAAACATGGTTGATTTTCATTTCAGTAGAACAAAACCTGGTACTGTTGGATGCTTGATGTTGGTATTTAGACACTTGCAAAGCTATGAAATAAATGGAAGATATGTTAAAATTGGCCAAGAACATGCACGCTATAATATTTTCCTTTTTTTATGACGAGTAAACTTGCAAAACATCACAATATTGACTCTCTGGCAGTACCGTATTAGACTACTGCTATAATTTGTATTACAAGGTGCTTTCCAGTTAATAGATGTAGCTTCTAGTCACTGCCAATGGGCCATGCTTTGATGAAAACAACCTTTGCAGAGACTCAAAACACTGTTGTTGTGTAAATGAACAGCCAAATTGCAACTGAAGGTTTAGTTTTCACTTGCCTTCGTCTAAAGAAGGCCACAGTCGTATTGAAAACTCATTGAGGTGTTGACATTGTATTTTTGGCTCCAGATGCTTCTGACTGAGGCTCAACTCTGTACACGAACACCTTGTTGTGACACAAGACTTTTCTGTTTCTGATCTTGACTTCATTCACATTTCACAATTGATTTGATCTTTATTTTCAAATGCTTTTTATTATTATTTTTACATCACAGAGATCATTGGGGCCTTCGAACTGGCGAACTTTTCTGCAGTAGACGTGGCTGCACTCATGAATTAGAATATATGTGTTGTTGGATACCAGCGTCTTCATGAAGTAGATACTTATTACACCTTGGTTAAAAAAACACATTTTTGGAGGTAAACTATGTTAAATAGTTACTTTATTTCTCTGGGTGCCCTTGAGAAATGAATTGTACTGTCAAGCAAGGGCAGCAATAAACTTTTTAACTTTGTGTCACAGCAGCTTTTTACACTGTATCTTCTTTGGCGCGTTGCCCAGAGGCCGGTTTTTATTGTTGCTGTATTTCCTACAACAAGGCTGAATAAAAGATATGAAATTAGATCTGTGGCATTCAAATAAAGGTTTATGTGCTGAAGTCGAGCATCGGATTTCAATTCAAAAATGTAACCCGTAACAACTTCATTACATTGTCAAATAAAACTCGAGCAGTGTTTTTGCTTTTAATTGTGTAATTATTTAGCCCCCTGGGGGTACATTGGATTAAGTCTTGACCTTGACTGTAGGGGACCCGGGTTTGAATCCCACTTGAAGCAGGAAGGGCATCTGGCATTAAAAACCTGCCAAATCTCCCGCCCAACTTGCATTGACTTGCCATGGTGACCCCAGTAAAAGTGTAGCAACAGACACTCTATTCTAATATTATTAGCAGTTTGACTTTGTTTAATAGACAAGCAAGTGCTGCCTGAAGCTGGGAGGGAGGCTTTTTTTGTTCTGCGTTGGATTTCTATTTGTAGTGCAGCATTTCGTTTGTCATTTTTAAAGTAAATATTCTCAGTATTGTGGGGAAACATTTTGGACTCAACATTTTGAAAAACATTAGGTATGTGTTGCATATGAATATTTTGAAAGAACAACATTCAATTTACTTAACATACTGAGCCTTTTCACGCTGGTTAGCACTTTGTAAATCATGGTTTCTATGTTGACATTGAGACTGAATTGGACTTTTTTTTTTCAAAAAGTTCCACCTTGGCAGCCATTTTCCTTGACTCCGAGCACTGTTGGCGTGCAAACCAAGCAATAAAACAGTGAAAAACAATGAAAGTTTTGCGTTTTCACTTGAGAACGTTGAGTAAACAGCACATAGTCAACTTCTGTTGCAGCTAATTGGGCCTACTCGAAACATTATGTTGGATCTTAATTCTTTGGTTGCACCAATTGTTCTGAGCATTCAGTTAAACTTTGTTGTAAGTAAAATCAAGGTAAGATGTACAATCATTGTCCAAACTAATAATTATTGAGAATACCAAGCAGTACCCATCATTGTAAAATCCAGCTGCTACTCAACCTGGATATTTGAAACCCACACGGCAGCAGGAAGTGTCAAAAAAAAAAATATGGGGCAACACTCACAACATGCATGTTTAAAAAGAGGAGGGGTTGGGTTCATAGCCCCCAGCTGTGCTTTTGATGTTGCTCAAACGCTGCGTGTTCCCTGTTGAAGCTTCATGATTAGCAGGTCAATACCTCAGCAGGTCACACTGTTAAGTACTTCTAACCGGCAGAGAGCACAGTCATATGGCGAGGCTGAAAGACATCCTCTTGCATCGGACAAAACTGCCGGTTTGTTTTTGTGAATGGAGCACTGTGCATGCGACTAACTGAGAATTACTCTTTTTTTTTTTTTTTTTTTTTTTTTTTTTTCCTTTTACC
>OMNM01061201.1:0-17500 GCA_900302745.1 Parablennius parvicornis | reverse complement strand
AGAGTTTATAAAAACAGACTGACATCTTGTGAATGCTAATGCTAATCTTACCAACTGGTTAGCAGTGACTTCCTGTCCACACCAGCTAAAACCACCTGGTGAAATGTTTCGCGTCCACACGACACCGTGCCGACTATTCAAAGCCGTGTCATACATAGGCCCGGCCTGTAGGTGGCGCTGTAACGTCGCCGCAGAGAAACACCAGAAATTCTTCATGTGTCCTGATTAAAGCGACGAGCAGCTTCTGCAGCTCCACCTGGAGCAGGTCGTCCACCATGTTGTTCTTCAGTGATGTCATGGGAGGGAGGCGGGGTTATAGGTCAAGAGGCGGGGTCATGACATCATCATGTCCGACGAATGAGCTTCTCGTTCGTCCACATGTCAAACACGCCATGTGAATGATCAAATAAAAACCTCGGTTACGTGAAACGCCATTGTCGTATGGGCGGAGCCTCAGACCCACCTTTTGCCTGTCGCCTATTAAAAGCAGTCGTTAGCATTAGCATTAGCGGCTATCTCCCTCCGAAACACCACAGGAGGTCCAGTGTAGATTTACAGCAGGAGCAGTTTGTGTGAAACCACAAAAGCTTCATTAAATGTTACGTTTTCAGAACGATAGCGTTGTTAGCATTATCAGTACTTGCAGGCTATTAGCTTGCGATGCTGCTGATGCTGAAGCAGTTTATCAGAAGGTCTCCATCACTGGACCAGTGACGACGTGGGACAGTGGAGTGAAGGAAAGCGTGCCGCGGGCGGAGCCTTGAGGAACACCGAGATGCTTCTGGACTGTTTCCACGCCGCGGAGCTGCTGCAGCAGCTTGTGGACGAACACGTTCACACGTCAACTCACGTTCATCCACAATAAAAACAGAAAGGAAGAAGAAGAAATCCCTCTTTGTGGGAGCTGATGGCTTCCCTTCAGTCTCAACATGTGTCCGGCCCGGCGAGCTTTAAATCTGCCCACCTGTCCACACGCTAATCCCCCAGCCTTATTACAAAACTGTGCAATTAATTAAAGGCTCAATGGCCGGGATTAGTAACCCACATCCAACCTGACACTGCTATCGCTCACTCAACAGCTACAATGGACCAAAGAGATGTTTCCCAGGATTTAAGACGGAGTGTCACCTCTGAAGAGCTGCCAGGACACACAACAACCAGAGGTGGCTCCGCACAACATAACTGTTGTTGTCGTTTACAGTGGCATTACACAGATTAAGATTATCTGCTGTATGTTGACAGCATAATGAAACAGGCCTCCTATAATGACCATCAAATCTGGATTAGGTCATTCACAGCAGAGGAGGGAATTTATTCCTGCGATTATTGTGAGCAGGCTGAGCTGCACAACAATCCCTGTGCAGGGTGACGTGTGCACACACACACACACACACACACACACACACACACACACACACACACACACACACACACACACACCTTTAAATGTTTGCATCAAACTGTTAAATATGACGGTTTGTTGCCTCCCAGGATAATGTTGACACACAAATGCGCAATTACTAAAAATGTACACAGTAATCCTCAACCACAGATGAGGATTATTCTCCAGTTTAAAAGGGATGCATATATAGACATGATTACTCAACAGTTTTTTTGTTTTTTTTTTTCACCAATGACTCAAGCTCAAAGTCTGCAAGAATTGCTCTTCCTCATGGTTTTTAACAGATTTATTTCAAATGACTCAGTATATTGTGAATGTTAAGACTGTTTGAAGACCACACAGGTTGATTATTAAAGTGGAACTATGTCTCACAGCTCCATGGGATATTTGTATGTGTCAACATCTCATTGGACAACTTCTTTTAGGTTTTTTTTGTCTTTAGTTTGGAAAGATGCGTGATAATAGAAGAATGTGAGTGAAACGTATTAAAGCTCCAGCTGCTTCGGAGCTGAGCCGTGAACCCTGATTAAGCGGTCAACTGTTAGACTACTGCGCCGTAGCCTTTAAAAGGTAATAAAACATGAAAGAATAAATGTTTGAGCAGGTGACAAGTGTTTTTTTTTTTTTTTTAATCTTCCAAAGTTTTTAATAGAAAGCAGTTTTATCCAAACCCATTCATGAGGCTTTTTTTTTTTTTTTTTCCCCCCCTACTCTTGGAGCAGTATTTAATGAGCTGCTGCAGAATGAAACAACTTTCACATCCTGCTGCAGCACAACGCTCTGCAGGATGTGGATATCATGGGCCGATTCATTCTCAAACATGGCCAGAAACCATAAACCGCAGCAGCTTCATTATCCTCCCATGAAGGTGTAGATATCACTTATTAAATGCATGCTAATTACTAGGAATCGGTGATTAAAAGTTGGTGAATTATACATCAGTGGATTAAAGTGGGTTTTGGTACCGAGCTGCATCACAAGGAAAACAGCCAGCTGAGGTGTAGTTAGCTATTTAAACTATTTAAGAATGTTGTTTTTTTTTTTTTAGAACGCTCTGCTACAGATATGATGTAGGTTATATATGATATGATAAACACTTCCACATATGCAAGCAGAACACATTTTATTGACTTTGAGCTCGATGGGGTAAAATGTGCCCAAAAACCTTCACAGATGTTATAAATTTGAATATCTAAACTGCTGTCCAGCTTTTATTAAGTAAGTTTTTTTTTTTTTTTTTTTTTGACTGATTCTTTGTATGCCTGCAGTTTTTTAGATTTGATTCTGAGACCTGTTAGTTTCTGTGCCTTTACTGTCATTATTTGCGGTTGTTTTTTGATTCCTCATAAATAGGATACAGTGATGCTAAAACAAATTCTCTTGGCTTATGATTATTTTAGTTTTTTTTAGCACTTGTTACAGGGTTTTATTGGCTTTTAAAATGAGGTAGGGCGGTTTTACAAATTAATTTGTCTCTTTACGAGACAGAGTTGAAACTTACTCTTTACGAGGGGGCACGTGGTGTTTCAGAATGTTTATTATTCGAGCAAGCCGCGACTGACCCTGAAGTAATAAGCAGGCAGCTTTCACTGCAAAATAAAGTGCAGCATAGTTTTGATTCAAAACCTGTTGGTCTGCAGTTTTTCTGTGATTAAAAGCATCATGAGAGCAAGCTGCTTTTCCATGAAGTTTTAAGTGTTGAAAGGAGAGCATGTTGATCGTGTCGGAAACATGAAGGAAAGAATATCGATGTGCTTTTGGTATTTTGGACCAAGTAAAATTAGACCTGAGGTTGAGCATCAAGGAAAGTTCAAGGCAACAACAAGATGGAAAGAGCGTTGACCTCTGGGGATCTGATGTTTAGTTAGATTAAAAACAAGCAGTGGGCTCGGGCCCGTTCCCGGACCAGAGCGAGGAGGACTGATGGGCGCTGCCACATGAGGACTGCATGGCATTCCTGCATTCATGTTGTAAGGACCTGCAGTTCACTCCTCTTCGTCCGCTTACTAAACATGTTTTTGAAAGCTTATGATGATGATGACACACTTTGTTGAGCAGCAGCGTGCTGGAGTTTTCATTCAATTTTCCGTACAGTTGCTCCCGTCTCTGCTGTTCTCTCTTATGTAACAACCATGTGACGCGCTTTGTCATAACTATAAGTGGAGGCGAAAGTGTGTTTGAGGGATCGGCCTGCTGAGTAATGATGAATAGAAAAACCCGCTGCTGTGCCGAGGTCAAACTGGCCCCCTCTGATAGAGTGCCAGAGCAATCTTTGTGTTGCCTCTGTGGCTTTACACTTTGATCAGTTGTAGCACACCTTCCACGGCCAACTTTGAACTGGTGCTTTTAAATTCTCTATTTTACCAAGCTAATTGTTTTTGACCGCTTCCCTGCTGATCAAATCGTTTTGCAAATATTTAATACCGGCAACTGCGGATGTTATTCAGAATGTTGTTCAAGCAACTGAATGCACCTGACCTGCCTAGAATACCGTGTTAGTTATTGAAGACGGTGTTGTGGTGCCTCAGTTAAAGTATCCTGACCAGTGCAGACACTCTGTTCTGAGGTTCGCATATTTGTTCAGTGTTCTATTACAGTTTGCTCACAGCAACTCGGCAATGTAGCACAACAGTCTTTAAAACTATAAGTAGTTTCCCAAACAAAGAAAAACATATATCTGTATCTGTTCAAGCAATATGTGGCCCCGAAAGCCTGATGATTTCAAATGCAATGCAAAAGATTGAACTATTGGAGGCCGTAGTGACTCTCAATTCCTTGTGGTTTCAGTCGTTTAGGGTTTGTTGTTTCCAAGAAGACTTGTGTTGTAGACTTTCCTGTTCTTACTGGTGACAAGTTTCTCTGTCGTCTGCAACAAAATAATTATTTGTCAAATATCTACAAATTAAGTTTTTGAGCAACAGCCACAATTTAGCACTATTAGTGGTTACATATTTTAAACATGGTCCCTAAAGATCCCTTTGAAGCTTTTAAAGATGATCTAAAACAGATATATGGGATTTTGCATCAAGGAACAATCTATTCAGGAGTGTATTCTATTCATTTCCTGAAGTATACCTTTCAAGGTCAGAGTAGTGATTAGACGTTACCTTCTCAGACTGGGCTGGATTTCAAGATGGCAAGCTGCTTGGCCGTTGCTGCCTCTTTAGGGATCAGTGAGAAACGTGGTTTTGAGGGTTTTCTTCACCCCAAGACATTCTGGTTGCATAACGTACAGCCCACAGATTTTTCACTTAAAAAAAAAAAAAGACAAACAAATCAGGTAAAACATGATTGTTTTGAACATCCACCTTTCATCCTTCTATTTTTTTATATTGCAGTATCACTCCAGCAGGACTAGAACTGGAGTGACTCACAGCACCATCTTGTGGCACAAAAAAAGTATTACAAGACCTGTTGGTCAATGGGAATAGCTGGTTAGTTCATTTTTAACCGTTTCTCTACAGGTTTGAATGATTATATTCTGGTGGGTTTTCTAATTACTTTTTGAATTTGAAAACAAATTGTTGTCATTTTTACTCTTTTAAAAATTGCTGTAGATTTTTGTGAATAATTTCTATGTATGTGCTTCGAGGGAATCTTTTATAGATCTGTCGGTCACTAGCAGAAGAAGAGTTGCATCTCTTCCAGTCTTGTATTTTTCAAGCTGAAGGAGTGAGATATGTCCTCTGTATGTTGTTGTTCTGTTCTTTCTTCTGATCCCTCCTGCCAGCTGCTGTCTTTCCAAACCTTCAAGTGGATCCTGTAGTGGTATCAAGTAGCCCGCCTCGGGACACCGCTTCCCCGTTGGGAGACAGTATGAAGGAGTTTTGATGAATGGATATCCTGGGTGCCTTTTACAACACCGCTCGTCTCAGCCTCCACCTCACTGGTGGGAGACGCCATCGAGCATGACGGCGGGGGTGTTAATTCGCCCCTGTTTGGATTTGGGTGTGGCGTCCAGACAGACGCCCTGAAAAAAAAGACTGATAACAGTCATTAACATTGTTTCGGATCTTAATACAAATGTCACACTGTTATAACACAGCGGAGACTGTCTGTCTACGTCCTGTGAACTCTGAAATGTAGGTCAGTCTGCACAGCGTTTGGCTCTACCGGAGCTTTTCAAATCTTAGCTGGAGAATGGCAGAGGTCATGGTCGAAAGCATTAACAGGACTGCCCCGCCGGCCACATTTTCCATCACTAGTTGTCTAGATCAACTTTCATTTCTATGCCCTTCAATGCTGTGGCTGCCGTCGAGTTCAAGACTAGTGGAATGCAGTACTGCCATCTAGTGCCCGGAAGATGGCATTACCACCCTAAAACAGGACACTGAGACGTCCCAACGGCTCATTTATTTTCAGATTTCTCATTTTGATGTGAATTATCTGCCTGTTTGTTATTTATTGTTTGCAGATGTAATCCTTAGAAATATTGTTTTTTTTTTTTTTTTTTTACTTAATGGTCGTCAACTAGTCCAAAAATGTTTTATTACTTATTATAGATTAAAGTTATGATTATTATTACTTGTGTGAATAAAAATCAGTCATGTTTGACATGTTTCTATTTTTATGGGAAGCTTTCCTAAAAATAACCCATGTTCAGAGCAACACATGTAAGTCATGGATACTACGGCAGCTTCACTGTACAGTTCTAAAGTTACAGGCCGACAGCTGTCCCCATTTTTGGCTCCTCTCCCTCTGATGTCAGTTTATTGTCTGCTGCCGAGCGCCTGACCGCCGATCGTTGCTTTCCGCGTGTTAGCCATTGTTTCCGGCAATGCAATTCCTGCATTCCACACATACATGGCACTCACATGCTCACTAGTAATGCTCATAGCTTCAGTGGGGTCTTATGCTGTCGTCCGGACCATAGTGTTT
Source organism: Parablennius parvicornis (assembly GCA_900302745.1). NCBI lineage: Eukaryota > Metazoa > Chordata > Actinopteri > Blenniiformes > Blenniidae > Parablennius > Parablennius parvicornis. The sequence continues at coordinate 11,220 of OMNM01061201.1, read as the reverse complement.
ATCCACTGCTGTTTTTTTATGTCCTCAAGATGGAAGTGTTTTCTCTTTCTTTGTGTAGTCCACCATGTGTATGATTACTATAAACACTTTCATTGCTTATAATTTACAGTTGGTTGATTGCACAATGTTTGAGGCAGTAATTTGCTAATGTTACTATTAGCTTGGCATCTGCAAGAATTAACATGGACACCTGCACTAGCTTGTTTTGACGAACTCTTTTCGACAGTCTTATCCGACTGTTTCCTGTGACCTTGTTGCAGACGGAGAGATATCAGGTTTCAGGTCTCTAGTTGTTTAATAGGCAAGAAGGAGAATAACACTTCTGGAAAATCCAAATTCAGGAAGAACAATTACATAAAAAAATAGATAAAAAACCAAGAATAGCAAGTCCAGGCCTGTTTCAAGATGAATTCAATTCAGAGGTATAAAGGCCTGTGTGGGTTCTAAAGACACTTTCTCATTGAGGGTCGCGCTGTCTTGCTCCCGCCGAATCTTCTCGCCGGCCACCAGAAAAAGAAATGTCCGCACCTCATTGTTGCTCCGCAGGGCTAATTTCTGTGCATCCATCTCTGTTCTGTTTTTAAAAATGGCGGTGGGTTAACTCTTGTGAACGAGTTTCTCTCCTGACTCATCTAATGATGTCACGCCCTGGCCAATCAGTGGCCTGCCGTGTGCCAAGTTTGCGTTTTCGGTTTGACTCGGTTGAGTAGGTTCTAGAAAAGTACCTGGTATCAGGTAATAATACATAATGAAGCCCCATTAATGAAGACTGCAATCAAAAACTAAGGCCAGGTCATGTGACATAGTAGGATGTCAAATAAATATAATAAAGATATTATTGAAACGTTGTTTTTAGATATCTTGACAAACTGTACCGTAACAGTGAAATTGTCTTCTTAAAGAATTAAAACAACAAAAAAAACCCATCTTATTTTAAGAGTCACTGAGTGCATGTCGCTCCAGACCCAGATGTTGCAGACCTCTGTTTTCATTTGTGCTTCTCTCCTTGTCCTCAGGCTGCAGATAGCCCAGGAGGAGCACCGCACAGTCGAGGTGGAGAAAGTAAACCTGGAGCAGAAACTGAGAGATGAGATCAGCACGGCCAAACAGGAAGCCCAACGACTGAGAGAGCTGCGCGAGGGCACAGTGAATGAACTCAGTCGCCAGAAGTACGCAGAAGAAGAGCTGGAGCAGGTAGGTGGCCGCACCCTGAGCGGTAACGTGTCAACATGAAGATCACCGTTTGGAAAACTAAACACAACAGCGCTTTAGGAACTTCCGGGTTCTCTTATTGTTTATCTTAAACGTAACCAAGTGTCACGCTGAGCGTCAAGCTTCCTCTGGTGAGAAGGGAAGTTTGTTGGGAGGTTCTATGACCACGACTCTAGCACATCACGGACTTGAACCTGTGGATAACGTGAAAGTTGCCAAATGCCCATGTGTCGTAAAGTGCGACTTCTATCAAATCTTCCAGTGGGAGAATAATTCATGAACTTGGTGAGAGCTGCATAAAGTTCCAGGTGCCAGTGCACAGTCTGTTGAGGTCTGACTGATTCACGCCTGCTTCGGTAGAAATACGCCCACTGAAGCTTTTGTCAATATGAATTTGGCTCAAAAAAAACAATCCTCATCAAACGGAACACGTGGATATTTACTCAGACGGTTTGTCACACTCAGCTGACTCAGACGCTGGTGTTACTATCAGGAGTGTAACAGAGAACATGCAGACCTTCCAGTTTCTGTGTAATTGCAAAACATCTGAATTAGTTCATTTTTAGAAGGTCAGTATTAACATTATGAAAAAGAATGTCTGTTCTTATTTGGAGTGGACAGTTGGAGCATTTACACTGCACTTACAAGCAGTCCCCACTTACTTCAACCCTAGTATTACCTTTTAAACTCTCTTGGCTCCGTATTATTATTGATATAATTGTTTTGTTGATGACTGCGTTTCTGAACAGCTCATCACAATAGTGACTCATGACTGGATGTGTTTGTTGAGAGATGCCAATTCTCTGTGTATTTCCAACTATTAGAAATTCAAATTGATCATTTTTGTAAAACCGTCTAAGTCCATTGAAAAAATGTTTAGGGGGTTGAGGTACCTACATTTTATTTCTATCATCAAGGATAAGCATAGATTAGTGTTCAATCGCATTGAAACTGAATGTCCCACTATTGTCTCATAATCAGGAAATGAATCATTTCTTGTACAGAAAATCAGATTGGCTGAGAAGAAATGATTTGACCAATGAGAATACCTGTTTGATTTCACTCACATACTCATAAATACAGACATATCGTGCACCATAGCAATGCTAGCAATATTTACTGTCAAAATATGAAGTTTTCATCACGAGACAGTTTGCTGGGAAATGGCTTCTCTGAAAGGTCACAGTGAGGTCAAATGGGGAAAAAGAATGGGATCTGTGAGAGTCAAGGAAGACTATCATTAATTTTGATTTTCATTAAGACTTATTTCAGATCTCCTCATGATGTTCTTGTACACATTATAGCTAGAATGGGGAGCAATTGCTTAAAAAAAACTTCCGAAATATTTTTTTCCTGTTGTTTAAGCAGCACACAAGTATTTATTAAATGTGATTTCCTCTGTGGCCGCGAGAACTTCCAAAAAAAAAACCGACCTGTTCCTTCCCGTTCTGCGAGCGTAGCTCTATCAGTTGCTGTTTGAAATGTGCTGCAGGTGCGTATGGCGCTGAAGAAGGCTGAGAAGGAGCTGGAGTCGCGGAGCAGCTGGGCACCGCCGGAGTCTCTCCAGAAGTGGCTGCAGCTCACCCACGAGGTGGAGGTGCAGTACTACAACATCAAGAAGCAAAACGCTGAACGGCAGCTCCTGCTGGCCAAAGAGGGGGTACGTATATGGAAACTGTAGAAAAATAAATGTATCTACAAAATTATCTATTATTTTCAGACCAGACAACTTAAATCAGACTCTAGTTCTTAAAATTTCTTAAATCAAGACAATGTAGTTGGCGTAATGGTATGTTGAAATATTCGATGGATAATTATGATACTTCACAGAATACAATGAAGAAATGATCCAGTGGATTGAGCCCATCTCTGTTCCAGGAATCAGTTTTTACTAATCAATCAGTGGCTGTGACTCCCATCATTTTAAAATCCCAAGGTTGTTGGTTCAGTCCCCCCATGTTGCCTTGTCATTATGTCGAAAGGTGCCTTGGTTAAGATATTAACCTCCAAGTTACCGATGGTGTGCGAGTAGCTTTTATGGCAACCATCCCCATTGGTGTGTGTGTGTGAGAGAAGATGAATTAAACATAATAGTGTAAAGAGCTTTTAGTCTGCTGAAGGGATGAAACACACTACATGAGTAAACTTTGACCGGAGATGTATGTATTTCTTTCTTGATTGGAGCAGGTCTGACTAGACTAGTTGTGATGAACCGTCGTTAACTGACTTGTTCTGACAGGCGGAGAAGATCAAGAAAAAGAGAAACACTCTCTTCGGGACTTTCCATGTGGCGCACAGCTCCTCCCTGGATGATGTGGACCACAAGATACTGGCCGCAAAGTAAGTTCAGGATTGTCGTGTGTGTGTGATATGGAACAAAAGGGAAGTGTCATTGTGATCAAGTGGTGACAGCTCACCTCTCCTCGTCTTTGGTAGACAAGCCCTGGGTGAGGTGACCGCCGCCCTGCGAGAGAGGCTGCATCGCTGGCAGCAGATCGAGATTCTCACAGGCTTCACCATCGTCAACAACCCGGGCCTCCCGTCACTGGCCTCGGCTCTCAACCTGGATCCCAGCTTCATGGGAGGCCGAGCAACGCCTCAGCACTTCATCATGACGGACGACATGGACGACTTAGAAGAGGATATCCTGCCTGGAACTCTGCAATGTAAGGGTTCGTCAGAGTCTGTGGGCCAGTCAGTGGGAAATAGCAAACGAGCCTCTAAATCCTCCAAAGTCCTGCTGGGGAAATCCAAAAATCAGCCTACATGAGAATTTGGACTTTTTTTTTTTTTTTTTTTTCCATATAAATCTGTTCTTGTGGCCTCTCTGCTGGAGGCTGTGAGGGTTAATCCATGTCTGTGATCAAACGAATGTTTGTTTTACATTTGTAAAATGTCAAATCACTGAATTGTCTTGTTCTTTTTATACGCAATTTCACATGAATGCCTTTTTGGTTAATTGTTATTGTTTTGATCAAAGTGTTTACGTGACTCTCAGTCGATTATCCAGACTGAAGACTCCTGTGACTTCTCCCCTGCAAACTGACCTGTTGAGAGAAATATACCTGGCAATGAGAACAAGTTTGTAGTGGTTGTGTCAAATATGTGTTTCAGACATTCTCAGTCAGCGCACGCAGAACAGTCGCAAACGGTCAGCAGTCGAGCTGACGTTTATTCAGGCTTCAAAGTTTTATCTAACAATTTAGTTTCAGGTTCTCCAAAATATTTTATTCATTACTTTTGACAAAAACCCGTTAGGATTCAGGTTGGTAGCTGAAGCTGGAATCCACTTGCAGCTGCCATAGCGAGTGAGTCTTTTTTTTTTTTTTTCTTTTTTTTTTTTTTTTAAATCCACATGAACTCTACTTTCTATCTCACGCCTGCTCTCTCCCTCCACCACTTCGCTGGCGTTTGGCTCTCACCGCTCCCTCATTGGCGTAAACTGCAGACGGCAACCGGCGGTTGGAACGGCGAGCCAGTGACCTGTGGTCCGTCGGTTCTGACTCTCACCCCATGTGGAAATATCCGGGTTGGCCATTTCTACTTCTGCCCCGATTCAGTCGTCTGTCCGATATCCACCCCTTCTCTCCCTCCTTTGACCTTTTTTCCTTCAGAACCACACAGCCGTTAATGTATATTTAACTAGCAGGATGCTCACAGCGTAAAGGGGGAGGGGGGCAAAAAAAAAAAAAACCCTTTTTACTTCCGCCGCGGTCACCTAAAATCACCTTTCACCTTGGCTCAGTTGCTTGCTTGCCGCACATATTCCCTCTAAAATGTACCACAGTGCTCCCATGTGCTTTTCCCACATTGATTTTGCCACCTGAAAGTTGTTGTTTTGTTTTTGTTTTTTTTTTATGTTTTTGTTTTAACAAGATAACTGTGAACTGGTTCACTTGATTCCTCATACAGAGGAACAATTTAACAAGTGCTGGGATTTTCTGAGTAATTCGTCATTTCGTGGTGTTTTTGTGACCTAATTTAAAAAAAAAAAAAAAAAAAAAGTGAGAGAAATCCCAGCATCTGCATATCTTTAGACTAATCTCCCAGTTGGTCTGCCTCTCACCTGGAACTCTACTTGTTAATAATTTTGTCGTTTTGTGCCAACAGCTCCCAGTATGATGTCTCTGCGCCAGCGCCACATTGACCCCCAGCTGGCCATGGGCTCCCAGAGGTTGGTAGAGAGTTGCCTGTTGGCGGGGCAGCAGGGAGAGGTGACCCCCTACCCCTCCAGGTCCAACCTCAGACAGTCTCGCAGCCATTCGTTCGGCCAGCTCGACTGTCTCCCTCTGCCGCCTCTTTCCTCGGCCGTCTCTCACCCGTCCATCATCTGTACCTCCGGCCCCAACCCCCACTCCCTCTCGTCTCTGTCGTCATCTTACTCCTGCTTGCCCAGCTCTGTGGGTGGAGGTGCCGCCCCTCATTCCTCCCATATATATCATGCTTCTTTCCAGCCCATGGACCCCATTCCCGATTTGTCATTCTCTGACGTATCCAAAGTGACATCCAGCGACAGTCTCGGGTACCCATCACACTCCAAGTTTTCTACACACGGCATGTGTGTGTGTGTGTGTGTGTGGTTTCACCACCTGCTGTCATTTCCTTTTCTTATAACACATGGATTGTAACCGAGGTACCGGGTAAAGAATTAAATTTTTTTTTTTTTTCTTCATTTTATTTTGCCTTGTGTTTGGCTTCCACATCATCAGATCTCTGCTTTGACTCTTCTCCAACCCTTGTCATTGCTCCTGGTGTTCCTTGCCTGCCCAACTAACTTAAGTGTGGAAGTTCCAGTGTCCAGGCTCTGGCCAACGTGTCCACGGCTTCACCGGCATAGTCTAGAGACGAGCCCGAGCATGCAGCAGCTTCCTCTGTGTGCGTTTTTTATATTTTTGCATTCGTTATGGTTTGTCTCATTCAACTTCTGTTGTTTTTTTTTTTTCCCCCTCCTCTTTCAGAGACCTAAACCGCTCAGACTCCGACTCCTCCCTGTCCCTCTCCCAAGTCGGCGATCGGCTGTCGGCCTACAGCTCAAAAGGCCACCTCATCAAGCCCACCTCCCTGCTGCACGGCCTGACCGGCCGGGCAGACGACACAGTCTCACTGCACAGTCTCACCCCCAACGGAGGGAACCGCATTTACGAGGACCTCATCTCCGAGAGCCCCATACTCATGAAGAAGCTGTACGGCACGGAGAAATCACCCAGCCTGGGAGAGATCAACAGCCTGTCCGAGTCGTCCCGCTCCCTCAGCCCAAACTCCACCGAACCCGACACGCCATCGCCAACAGGGGCCGTGGGGGCAAAGGTCAACACCCGCATCCCACAGCTATCCTCCAAGAAGAGCCCCCTGGAGGAAGACAGCGGCTCGACAGGTGAAGACACGGATTCCACTGCCAGCCGCAAGAAACACACCTTCAAGATCTTCAAGAAACAGAAGAAATAAGAGCAGTTTGACTGTTTTCTTCTGTCCGTGTGCTTAAAAGAAAAAAAAAAAGTCTTGGGTTTATTAAAATGGTCAAAAGATGGCATGAAGTGATGCCGTTGCTTTTTCTTCTTTTTTTTTTTTTTTTTTTTTTTTTTGTAGGTCACAACAATCCTGCTCTGAGAGATGGTGCATCGTGGGTACAAGCAGGTTTTCAGCTTTATCTGCTCTTTTGGGTTAAATGTTGAATATTTGAGCATCGGGTCAGTTTGTATATTGGAATGTAAAGTATTATTTATTCTGCAGGATTTTGTGTCAGTCTCGAAGGGAAAAGTGTCTCCCACTTGGTTTTTCTTTTCCTGGTCTACAATCTATAAACAGTTTGCATGTCACTTTTTGTTTGACTGATACTCGAATGCTCCTAGTGTTTGCTTGGTTCTCGCTCTTTAACCTGCTTAGAAAACACTTGATGTTTCTTTGATTACTACCTAACCACCTAGCCTACAAAATCCAAAGTGAATGCACACAACTTTTACTTTTCATTTTTATACATGGGTACAGGTTTTTTTTTTTTTCTTTCTTTTTGTTTTATTGTTGGTAAAGCAAATGTCACCATCAGAGGATCTTCACACTTCCTTTCTGGCAGTTCAAGAAATGTGTTACATGTTGTTAAAACACTGTTTTAGTAGCAACCTCGTGTGATTAATACTCGACAAGAGAATTTTGTTTTCCTAAAAAAAAAAAAAAAAAAGAAGAAGAAAAAAAAAAAGTTGGGTGTTTATTTCCTGACTTGGGGATAACCCAAGTGAGAGGCTAGTTTCTGTACAAAGTTCCTAAAGGACCATCAAACTACAGCATGAGCTGTTCTGCTTGAGGGCTTTTTTTGTTTGTACTTTTTCTTATAGGTTTCTGCGTGTGGAAGCATGCAAGAGTGAAGGATGCCGGTTCTGCGTGAAATGGCTAAGTTTGGAAATATCACATACCCTCACTTGACAGATGATCAAATTATATATCTTCATAAAGAAGAAAAATCTGTAAATACCAGCGAATCCACATGAAAGGACTTTTGTCTTTTTTTTTGTTTCCTTTCTTTTTTTTTATCATCAGATTTAAAAATGAGGCTGCACATTTGAGAAAGTGAGCCAGAGCTGCTACCTTTATACACCCTGAGGAAGTAGATTAGCTTTTTCAAATTGAAACAAGGAGCCCCACTTTGTTTAATGTCAATTTGGTGAACAGGGTGTAAGTTTTACATGTATTATGGCTTCTGAATGTGTCTTGCTTGTTTTCCCCCCGTTTTATTATTGTTTAAATTTGGTCAGAATATCACATTGAAAAGCAGGCGCTCAGTGAGAAACTGTTGCTAGTAAGGGCTAAAGTTACAAGTGAATCGTATGACAAGAACCTTCCGGCGAGCCACGTTTTTTGGATACTCGACGGGCTCCGAGAGAAGGCAGGAGACCAATCATATAAAAGTGCCAAATCGCTGTTTTCTGTATTTGTGGTATTTTCGACCCTTTTGAGCCCCTTTTACATATAACTCGAAGCCGCATGACGTACACAGTGCTGAATGTCTAATGGTATTGTTTCTGGGAACAGTATCACCAGTACATTATGTTTACGGATAATTGCTATCCTCAGATTATTACCAACAAAGAACTTTGTGCCAGTTTTGATGTTGACTGCTTCACTGGAGCACAGATCTATGCATCAGTAGTTGTAGGTAGATGAAGCACTGGTACACGTAGTGTGCTTCCCGAGTTCACGAACAACCAAAAAGTGCTGCAGAAGACACAGTCGGTCTCCCCCAACCTCTTAATGTCACCGGTGGTTTGGATGTACAAGAACTGTTTTAATATGTTCGTTTGAAAACCAGCTTTAAAAAAAAAAAAAAAAGAAAGAAAAGAAAAAAGTATTTCCTACTGGTACTTTTTTAAAAGTGTCATTTGTACCTTTTTTGCACGCTAGAGCTGTAAATTGGTGATGACATTTTAATATGCGTGAGTGTGTGTGTGTATGCGTGTCTGTCTGTCCGCTGCCAGTTTTAATGCACTGCGATGTTGATGCATGTCAACTTTTCAAAACGAAACCTGCATTGGGTCATAAGAGTAAATCAGCTTCGGCTCTTAAATCCCTCGTCCAATGTTTCCCTCCTCTTTCTTTTCCCGCTTCTATTTATGGATACATACGGTATATTTGTACAGAGAAAAATGATAATTTTGCATCTACTGTGGTGGTCTAGACTTTGATGGCACTCCTGCATGATAGCAATAAACTATTTTGAATGAAAGCCGATTCCTTCTTATTAATTTGACACATTTTCCATAAGATTTTGGTTAATTGAGCAAATGTCTCAAGTTTTTAGGAGCAATAGTGCAACGATTTTATATCCTTAAAGGGTCATGCTGTAAAGTTTGTCATGCCACTGTTTTTCAGTGGGTGGCAGTGTTGAGTTACTTCAGCTGCAGTTTATCCTCCATATGGTTGTTCTGCCTTTTCTTGGCTCGTAAAATGCAGCGGGGTTCCAGCCATTGTTGCACTTCAGCTGCTCCTTTGAGACTTGACGTACTTTGTGTACTTGATTTGTGTCTTGTAGTTCAAGTCTAAAGTTGGAAAACTTGCCAACTAAGGTATCCACAGCACTTCAAAACTGCCCTTGAAATGACGTCAAGACTGTTGGTTTGAATGAGACATGAGGCTTCTGATTATTCAAGGTTAATATTTATTCAGTTCAGCCAGAAATAATAAATTTTGCACCATTGATCAGTCAAGTTATCATATTTAATAACATCCGCATAGATTCCTCCCTTCTAGTCTCAAGTCCATAGCAATCGCATAATTGAATAGGGGGCTTTAAAAAAAAAAAACAAAAACAAAAACTCAGAATCTGCCAATAGTACAAGCATTGCTCAAAAGGACAGTTCTTGCATTTCAACTGTTGACCTTTCGCGAATGGCTGAGCTCCTCACTCTATCACAAAGGGTGAGGCCAGCCACCCTGCGGAGAAACCTCCTTTTGGCCGCTTGCTCCCAAAAACTCGTCCTGTCGGTCATGAGCCAAAGTTCATGACCACAGGTGAGGATGGAGATGTAAACCGACCGGTAAACAGAGAGCTTGGCTTTATAGCTCAGCTCCCTCTTCACCACAACGGTGCGGTACAATGACTGCATTACTGCAACCACTTTTCTGAACCTGTGGCCAATCTCACGATCCCTCCTCCCATCAACCGTGAGTTTAACCCCGAGATACTTAAGCTCTTCCACCTGGGGAAGGTCCACCCCACATCTTTGCACAGTCATCTGTGGAAACGCAATATTCCTGGATGAGAAACATATTTACAGACTATGATTAGTCTGTAATTATGTAAAGACCAGTTGGCTCAGCTGACATTTGAAAGTGAATTAACCACAAATTATACATCGGAGTGGTAGGATTCCTTTCTCGGGAGGTTTAACAAAAGTCACACCTTGCAGCACATTAATGTTTTTTTTCTTCTTCTTTCTCCCTTGTCCTGTTTGGCATCTTATGCTGCAGTATGGTGTGATTGAGCCTTCAGTTTTTGCTCTTGCAACAAGAACAGATCTGGATATTAACATGAGTAACCAGCAGGTACACAGAGTGCCTGATTTGACTGTTAAACAAATTATGTCAGAAAACAAGCAACATCAGCACCACATCTCTTTGATGTGGAGTGGTGGTGGTGTGTGTGTGTGAGTATTAAGGTTTATCCACTGGGGTTGGTTAGAACAGTTGCTAGGGGTGCCTGACGGAACACCCTGGGACCCGAGGCCATCGGGCCCGGACACTGCCACTCTGGCACCCGGCGGCCCCTCGGACCCAGGGAGGCCCCAGTGAACCACCCCAGAGAAGCCATGCCCCCAACCCAGGAGGCACCTTATTCATTATTAAAAAATAAAAAGCCCACATCTATGCAATTCTAAGAATTGCATCCCAGTTTCAAAAGACTGAGGGTCTTATAATCTAATGATCAGAGATTAATTCGAGCAATCGATCCTATGAACTCACAGTGAATAATACAGTATACCTTAGCGAATAGTTTTATCACCGTGAGGACTCAGTCTATGACTTGTGTTTGTTTCAGGCGACGATTAAACTCGGGCCACTCCCAAGCATTACCAGACACTAACAAACTACCTTGCGTCTACAATATTTCTAGGAAATATGTCTCAGTTTTAAATCTTCAAAATCAAACTCTTTACAAGCAACTGCAAACAATATCAAACCACCGTGAAAACATAATGTGGGTCTGCGTTTTTAATAACAATTCACTCCGATACCGCACCCATTTTGTTATCTGACACCACAAGCTACTACTTCAGTACTTTGACTATAATTTACCTGTACGAAACTGCCGTCCGCTCACAAAGAACAACTTTTACTAATTTAACATTCATTCTTTACAGGAGTAAGGAGCAGGACTGCCTGGAGGCTGCAATGTCTGCAGGACCCCCTGCAGTGAGATAGTAAGGCACATTCCTGAGAGTCCGACTATACATGTCATGACTTTATGTCTTTCATCAGAAATGAACCAACTTGTCTGTAGTCTTGTGAGATCCCAACAAT
>OMNM01061200.1:0-15931 GCA_900302745.1 Parablennius parvicornis | reverse complement strand
TATTAAAATAAATGCCATTCCTCCAAATTCTATTTTAGAAAAAAAGTTGAAGATTTGTTTTTTAAGTACATAACCTACATGCTGAATTTAACTATATATCACTATTACAGGGCAGGGAGATTTCAGCAGCTTTTTTGGAATTAACAGAATTTTTGGGCATTAAATTGTTGATTTCATTCTTTTTTTTCTTTTTTTTTAAATCAAAGCCCTATACCACCTGAAAACCCAGAATGAAGCTGCCGCCGTCTATTTTCATCACAACTCGCTGCCTCTGAGCAGCTAAAGACTTTGATCAAAGACTTAGTTTCTGTTTTACCTGAAAACTTTTCAGGACTTTCAGAGAGAAGCAGCTCCACTTTTCCATCCTCCGGGAAATGCGAATCTGGAACATGGAGAGAGAGAGATCAGACAGCTAGAGCGGTAAACCTTTTCCACCACGTGGCCTTCACACCTGCAGAGCTCCCAGGGTTAGTTTAGGTCGACGAGGAGAGTAAAAGAGAAAGAGCACAGGTTGACAGGTTTATCAGTTACACATTAACATTGATGGCAGAGCTCGTAGAAATACCTTCACTGGCACAGTCCAGGTCCGCCTTGTAGAAGGTCAGAGAGTGTCCGACCACCAGGCCGGTATGGAACTGGAGACGGAAGATGACCTGGCGGCAGGCGGCCCTGCTGTTTTTGTCGTAACAAACCACCTGAAATCAGCAAAGCAGGACACAATGTACATTTATTTACTGTTCCCATGGCTACCGAAGTTTGCATGCGAAGCAGCCCGACTAGTTTGGAAATGCTAAATCTTAGTTTGCTTCTTCTTAAAGGGGTCACATCATACAACTTTTCAACACTTCCACATGGTCTCGTGGGTTCAAAAACATTGTATTCAATGTTTATTGCTTTTCCTTGATTTTCCTCCAATTGAATATTGGATCATAGGAGCTGCATTCAGAATCTGCTGTGTCTGTGTGAGCTGGATTGGCTCCGCCCACACATGCCCATCTTGGGACAAGGGGGAAGTACTTCCTTTCGTGGTGACATGTGCCAGAGCAGAGCTGCCTAATTGTGGGTGGGTCAAAGGGAGGACCTATCTCGATTGGGATTGGCTAATCCCCTGATGACACTATGTTTGATTTCTGATTGGTGCATTGGAACAAAACAATTTTCAAAAACTGAAAAAAGCCAGGGAGAGAGATGACAGACTTTCTTCACTTCTGGGGCGTCACTCCAGGTACGAGGACAATTATTACTGTTGGAAAACCATTAGAAAGTGAATTGTGCATAATATGACCATCTTAATAAACAACAACAATCTTAATAAATTCTATTTGATTCTATTCTATAACCCCTGATAAAATGATGCTCATGTATTGAACCACAAATATTTGCAAAACAGCCAGCCTGTGCAGTTTTATATACCTACCTGCTAGTTTGCACTCACTCCTATCAGGAAAATGACAGATTGAATATATAACACAACTCTCAGCAAGTGCAAACTGCTGCCTCCTAAAGCACACGAGTGAAATTCCGAAATAGTAAACATACTTGACCTAAATTACTTTATTGAAGGACAGATTACAGTTATAAAACAAATCAGAATGTACCTGGTTTGGCAGTTGCAGGCTGTATATCAATAATTGGGCCCCGTTTACACGACAAGGCTTCAAGTGAATACACATTGTTTTTGTTTTCGTTTCAGACAAGCTTCGTGTTTACATGGCAAAGTTTTGAAAATTATGTTTATTCCAATGGAAATCCTGAAAACGCAGTAGTTTTCATGTTGGGCCACTAGTGGGTGCTGTATTTGTTTTTGTCGTGAAACCACACACACGCACACACACACACACACACACACACATATGGAGAGAAGAATATGCCCTAAACATGAACGATGATAGAATATTAGACATTCTAGTGGACAGACGACCAAGTTAGATTGTTATTACGGTGACTGTCGATTTTGAAACTACCAAGTCCCAGGAGAATATGGACTGGAAGTCATGACACTCTGGAGGAAAACATTGTTCTTACTGGTTATGTGCAGAACAACTATTTAGTATGCATGCGCAGTACCCACGTTTCAGAAAAGTTGTGTTTCCAACGTTTCCATGGAGACAGAGTCAATCAATCAAGTCAATTCTGAGTCTAGACAGAGACGCAGCCTGAACATTCTCAAAACGCTCCAACTACCATAGTCAGATAAACTTACACCCAAAACGCAAGGAAAGTTTTGCCCTTTCACTTGAAAGCATTGTTGTATAATGTGTCTAATAAAGTAAAAAAAAAAAAAAAACCTCACTCACCATGATGTCTCCATGTAACAGCTGAGCCGGCTGAAGCACAAAGTAGAGCCGGTCAATCTGAGATGTATTAGCGTGGCTGAGAACGAGAAAAAAAAGAAGAAAAAAAAACATCTCTTTTGGTCAACGTCGTGGTTTTAGGGGGCGTTTATGTGCAGAAATGAAGAGATTCTTACTAGACTGCTGATGTGCACACAGCCTGTAGACTTTGATAGACCTTCAGGAAAAGAGCGCAACCTGAGAAACAATAGAAACAGAAAAGATTAGTAGTAGAAACTCGTAGAGGGAGGGTGGCACAGCACCGAGTCTTGATAAACAGGCAGCTGCTTCTCCTCAGAGACATTTGCAGGTTTAAAAACCCCAACAAACATCTACAAATAAACTCAGAAACTGTTATCATCAGTGTTTTTAATTTATTTGTAGCTTCCAATTTGTACAGATTTCCATGGCCATTATTTAGTTGAGTCTTTTTAGATTACCATATTTTTAATCAATTTCATGTTCTGCTTTTTACTGCTTCTCATCTCTTTTCTCATGACTTTTCTAACTTTTTTTTTCTTGTTTTTCATGTTTCTCATGACTTTTGTCATGACTTTTCTCGCATTTCTCATGACTTTTCTTATGACTTTACTCATGTGTTTTCTCATCACTTTGGTATATTTTTTTGTGAATCTTCATGAATTTTCTCATATCTTTTATCACATTTCTTTCTAATAACTTTTCCATATTTTCTATTTTCTGTCTTTTCTGATCAATTTTCAAACTTAAATTAATTTTAAATTTAAAATTTTAAATTAATAGAATTAAGAGTGACAACAGCTCCAAATAATTTCCCTGCAGATCACAGTGTCATAATAAATATGGCCAAAATGCTTCAAAATTTGTTTTGCCAACAACAAACACTTTTTGTTATGTTTCCATTTTATTGGTACGGCCCATTAGAGATAGACTTGGCTGCGTATTTGTTGAGTTGTGTGTGTGATAAAGTTTCCACATTGATTGGAGATCCTGGGCTAAGACCTCCTTTAATAGATGTGATCTGACCTGCAGGCGTTCTGGCTGCTCACCTCCGTCCGGTCGTATCTTGGGTAAACCATGAAGAACAACGCAGAGGAGGAAAGACGGAGAAGGACACATTCTTAGTCCACCTTTTAGCATGCTGCCCAGCATCCACACGTACCTGAACAGGCAACCGAACACATGGATTTTAGTTTCATCCTGCTGTCTCTTAGCGTAAATTATATGACTCACCGTTTTTGTGAGGGGGTCATCAGAGCGGAGAGCTTGTCATTGTAGAACCTTCTCATGGCAAAATGGTCCAGAGAAAGGTCTGCACTGAGAGAGAGGCATATATTCAGCTGATGATGCAGCTAATAGAGGAAACATGGAGACATTTGTATTTACAAAAACCTTTGTCAGTCCTTATCAGTCTTTTACGTAAACGCTAGCAGGGTCCTTGTTCTAAACACATATATCAGTACTGATAGACATGCCAGACCTGGAGAAAACATCAAGAGGATATAAACTTAAACTGAGCTGCTTTGGTCTATGATATTAGATGTTAGAAGGCAACAAGGTGAGAGACTTAAGTCTTGGTTTAGTAAGAAAACTGTTGTGAGTTGTGGGTGAACTTTGATGTATTCCAGTCTGTGATATCCTGTCTGCTTATGTGTTTCTGATCACAACAACAGTAACTAGAATGGGCACCCGGTAGAGCCCGTACCTTCGCCAACGCCACATTTCTTTAGCATCACTAGCATATTAGCTGTTAGCTCGTATCGATGGTAACCAAGCTTGTCATATAGCAACTGTGAAATACTGACCAGGGACAAAGAAATAAACCACTTTCTGAGTCAATGCGCTCACACCGGTGTTTCTGGATACTTGCAGAACCGAGGTATTAGCTGCAAGCTCCGGAGCAGAATTAGCAGTGTGCTAGCAGGCAGCTAGCGGCTCACCACGGAGCTCCAATGTGTCCACAACGGAGGAATTATCTTTCCTCTCCGGGTGCTGCAGTGTCTCAAAATCTAGTGGATTGGTCTTTTGATGATCATAAATCATCCATGAATAAATAAACAAATAAATAAATGAATAAATAAACACACGACCAAAATCATAGCCTTCGCCACAAACCTTTGTTGACAAAGGTAATAATTATTTCATTTAAATTGAGGTATAGTTTTAAGTGAATTAAGATTACTATATCTCAAATTACAAAACTAGCTGTAAAATATACATTGTGTTGGAAATACACAAAGATTTGGTGATCATTTTATATCTCATAGTTTAAAAGCAGTCAAAACAGACCAGGTCAGTTGGTCTTAATTTCAACATTTAACAATACCTGTGTATTGATTCACTGATACTCGTACTCGTACTCAGACATGGAAAAACAAAAAACTCTCTAATACATCATTTAAAATATTTTTACATGCCCTGGTGCGAAATTCTGTTCCACAGGCCCAGTTGATGCAAAAAGATTATTAGTAAAGAATTAAATTGAAAAATATGTAAAAAGGCATAGAAAGGCAACATAAAAACGATTTATGTGAACTTTATGTGAACTTGATGTGTGGCAAACACTTGAGAGTTAAATCAGGTTAGTTTCACTCTCAGTGACTGATAGCTCAGCAATCAGCTATTTCTCAACAGTGACTCAGCTGTTGGGCCATGAATGGGTGTGAACACCAACATGTTGACTTCCTCATTTCTGTATTTTTACTGATTTTCCTTTTACGTGACTTATAACTTGATCTCACGATTAGATGCGCCCAATCCAGCTTGCATCTAAAACATAGTGTTTAACAGTCGTTGTTACATTCACAACATATTTACCTTGGAAAAAAAACAATCATATAAAATCAGCAGCTTTGCAAACTTAGCATCCCCATGTGAATAAAATTTACGAGTAAATAAATGCACATCCCTGCTGGAAAATCAAATAACAGTCGAGTTCAAAGTCTCTTAAATCAACCGAGCTGCCCTTTTCCTGGTGAAGACTAACCGTAGATCAACCCATTGTTTTCTCAGCACTCTTTGAACTACAGCCCCCACTTTGATTTATGCCCAGACTTTAAAGAATTATATATTAAAAAAGCAAATATGCATCAGCTTTGTTGCAGTGAGTTTTCTTTTATAGCATAGAAAGGCCCAGTGGCTTATTTAGCATTTGTTTTTTGATGACAATCAATATCAAATAGCGTAAAGGTGAAAGTAATTTTACTGACGACGATTAGATGCTGGCAGCACAGTCAAGTGGAACAAGAAATTATGGGACGCCATTTCTCTAAACTTTTTAGTCTATTTAATTAATTGTGGTTATCACCTTTTACCTGTGTTTTTCGTGTTATTGTTATTTATCAATATAAATAAAAAGCGCAGTGCGTAGATAAATGCTACGCTCTGTGCTATGCATACTGTAGATATAACACCATGGCTGACCGCAACCCTCCTTGTTGCATGTTATGGTTGAATACTTCAAAATCCAATACAAAGTCTCAAGCATCCATTCATTGCATACCTTGTCAGAGCAACACTTTACTGAAAATGCAGAGTATTACTGAAAAAAAAACAATGCCTTGTCGTCACTAAAGCATATCTAAATGCACAAGTCAGCAAATGTACATTTTCTCTGTCTTGCTTCAAAGCTCCAAGATAAGAAGATCAATACCACTCAAGTCTGTCTGATATATGTACAGCCTCTGCTGTGCATGAGAACATGAAGCAGGAGTAGAACAGTTCTCCTGGCAGTGGTCAAAGGTAATGAGACATGTCTGTCTGGTTATCTGCAGGACTGTCTATCACCAATATAGATTTATGGTTGAAACAAAAAGCTTGGTCAGCATTAAATTTGCCTGTGCAGAAAGAAAGAACACATTCTTCCTCACTTCCTCTTGCGGAAATCATTTCTCTGAATTCACATCATGAATCTGAACTACACATATCAGGAGCATGGGGTTGGACCATGGAGTTGATGGGGTTAAAGATCTTTCTTCTTTAGGCCCCGTTTACATGACAACGAAAACGAGCGTGACCACAAAAAAAGTCTTGCCCTTTAGGGGGCTCGTTTACACGCTTCTCGGATCCACTGCAAATGTGACTTTTCTTTACCGGCTTTTTCGTTTGCATTTTAAATGCTAACGCCTACACCAGTAATTTGGAAGAAGATGCTCTCTAACAATAAGGTTACCAATTAGCATATTAAATGCTAATTGCATGCCTGTCCATGTGCATCAGTGTTACCTGGCTGACATGTTGCTGAAGTGGATGTAGGACGCCATCAGAACTCCTAGCAGCCCTTTACCTCCCTGTTGATGATGGTGACAAAGTCAGAATACATAGGTACACACGCGCACATACACACATACACACACGCATACACACGCTTGTGCATATACATTAAAATGAAAATTAATTCGCTGCCATAAATAATAACTATTGTATTTAGCGGTTTTGCTTTGGAAACTCCCTCTTTCTTCAAGCCATCCTTTCAACATAAAACATGAAAAGCTTGTGATTGTTTAAAAAAAGTCTCAAAAGTAAAATATCAGTCTGAAAGTATGAGTGAGGGCTCTATTAATGATTGAACAACAGGTTAGTGTGTTTACCCTGCAGTGTAACACCAGGACGTGCTTCTGGTCGCTCTGAAGCCAGTTCTCCATCATCGTGCACATGTTGATAATCTGATTCAGGCTGGGCGCCAACTCCTCCACCCAACCTGTGTCCAGAATCTGACAGTAACACACAGACAAACATAGTACATGCAAAAATCAGGAATGCACCAATACAAGTATCGGTTATCAGGTCCAATACTGCACCTTTATCTCCAGCAGAGTTAGCTTGATGTCGCTCATCAGTTTAACTGCTCAGTGGATACAGGAGGATTTTATTCTTCTACATGCTACATGCTGATAGTTTCAGGGGTCACACACCAGCAATGCTACATGCTAACCATGACTGAAGTCTGACTGATACACTCAGAACAGAACAGAAAGCTTGGTCTCTCAGTCTACACTCTACAGTGCGCAGAACTGTTTCACCATCCGCAGTGATTAATTATGGAATAAATTATGTATAGACAGTAAACAATTATCAAACTTAATACGGTTTAAAAAATATTTATAGAACTAATTCCAGCGATGTACAGGTTTTTGCCATGAGAGAAGGGCTTGTGGTCTATGATGTTGCACTGTTGATTGGTGGAGGGGATATGTACAAATTTCCACTGTTTTTGTTATCGGGGTGAAGAATAGAACTACATTAATGTAAATTAAGAAGAAAAAAACTTTTGTGTGGCCTGTAGCAATAAAGATGTAAAACAGTATCATAAAAAAAGTTATACTTCTTCCTTCCACCTTTTTGAACATGTGATGCACATATTCTAAAATTGGAGTGTGTGTCATGTGAACTCTGGATTACTCATTTGGATGATCATTTCTTTTGTTTTACTATTCTGTGTGTTTCTATTTTGAAACAGTTCACTGTTGCGTTCACTGTTCATGGAAAGGAAAGGTTTTCTTGTTTTCAATAAAACGTAGTGAACCATCACGTCGAAAGTCAAGTCATTAATCAACCGGAGATGCTGTTTCATCATGTGTCGTCACCATCACTACAGAGGAGTGTTGAATTACCTTGTGATTCACTGCTGTGAGAGCAGCATGTTTCTGTGAGAGGTTGATGAGCTGGGAAAAGATAGTCCACATGAGAACAGATGAGTCAGAATCACTTTCATTGGTGTGTTTTCTTGGGTTTTCTTTTCCTTGCTTCTCACCATGTAGTTGTGTCCGTGTTTGGACTGCAGCATGGGGACGATGTGCTGCAGATTCTCCAGGTACGCCTCCTCCGGACACCCCGGGGGGCAGAATATGGTGATGATGCGTTCGGTGATGTAGGTCAGATCGATGCGACGCTGTTCCTCCATGACTGCTCTCAGTCACGTGGGCACCCTGCGTGGTCAGGGAGGAAATGATGCATGGTGGGAAATGCAAAGTCAGTTAAGGCTAACTGGAAGCTGAGTCACTGGAAACCCTCCCTGTTGACCGAGTGGTCAGATGATAATTATGATGATGATGGGGCATAAACATCACAAACTTCATTACTCATCAACAACAAAAAGGGAAGCATTGACTCAGAATTGACTTTTTTAAAGAGGTCATATTATGCAAAAATGTCTTCCCAATGTTTTTCCAACAGTAATAATCATCTCGATACCTGGAAATGTCCCCCAGAAGTGAAAAAGGTCTGTCTTCTCTCTCCCTGGCTTGTTTCAGTTTTTCAAAGTGTGTTGCTCCAACGAGCCAATCACTAATCAAACCCATAGTATCATCAGGGGTTTAGCCAATCCCAATCAAGGTAGGCCCATCCTTTGACCCTCCCACAATCAGACAGCTCTGCTCTGGCATATGGAACCACAAGAGGAAGTACTTTGTCCTCTTCCCAAGATGGACATGTGTGGGCGGAGCCAGTCCAGCTCACACAGACACAGCAGATTCTGAATGCAGCTCCTATGATCCAATATTCGTATGGAGAAAAATCAATGAAAAGCTGGTTTTGGGGCAATAAACTTTGAATAAAATATTTTTGGACCAACAAGACGAGTAACAACACAACATTTAGACAAAGTGACTGTCGTTCATTTTCACATCAACTTCTGAAATATGAAATTAGATGCTTCATTTCATAATTAAGTATTTAAATTTGTACAGATTGTATTTTATGTGTTTTTCTCCTTTGTCTCTGCCAGTCTTATTTTAAATTCATCATATTTTCTAAAAACCAATGGGAGCTGGTGAAGGTCGGTGATTTCCCTGTACATTCCTGTGCAAACCGTGGCGTGGATGAATTTAGGAAATTACACGAATGTTAGTGCACGTGTGCGAGACATACACACAGCAGAGCAGCGGCGGTTAACCTCGCCTTCGCCCTCACCATGAGACCACAACATAGTCAACAGTGAAAGAAAAGAAAAAAACAGGAATAACCCACCGAGGAAGCTCCCTCTCTCCTCCCATGAATCACTGTGTTTATTCACTTTGAGAAAGAGAAGATGTAATCAGTTATAAGTTAGCCTTATCTGGATAGAAAAATTAAAATGATCGTTATCGTAACTCTGTAACTGGCATTTTACCTGCAGTCGAGCTATGTTTGGAGTCAAGGTGAAACCTCATCGAAAAGGTTCTTTGTCTTTTCACACACCTTAACTGGAGAGTGTGATGCCAACCACACACATTACAGGTGATAATGTTGGGAATTCAACCCATCAACTGAGAGAGCTGTGAAAACTAATTCATGTTTTCATCTTTAGCAAGGGTAAAAAAGGAGGCATGAAAAAAATTATTGTTGCATTTTATACTTATTGGAACTAAATATTGGAAACTTGGCAGTCAGGGTCCATTTACACATTGTAAAAACGGTGATATTTCAATGCATTTGGGGCTTTCACATACATGTAAATGAAGCTACAAGTCACCAAATTATATCTTAAAACTTCAGCCAAAGTGGAGATTTGGATGAAATCGGTCTTTCCATTTACATGTAGACACTCAGGGAGAGACAGAGTTAACGTCACAAAAATAACCACAAAAGACACAAAGACATGAAATAACTACAAGAAGGCAAAAAGTGACCAAAGAGACACTAAATCACACACAAAAAAGACACAGTCACAAAAAAGAACATCAAAAGTAAATGAAATGAAACAAAATGATGACAAAAAGACAATCAATCACAAGAATAACACAGAAAGTAACAAATAAAGAACTAGAAAAACAATACAATGATACACAAAGACTACACAAACTAAACATATCACTATGAAAAGGCAGAAAATGACACCAAGAAGACACAAAACTGCAAAAAAAGTACTTCAAAAGCAAAAAGCAAGGAGACAGACATAAAATGACGGCTAAATGACATGAGGTGAGACAATGTAGAAAAGAAATGCAATCAGTTGCAAAGTGAAACTGAATTAAAACATGAGGACACGTGGAATTTAAAAAAAAAATTACCAGGAAATGGTCATTTTTGTTCTCATTTAAAAAATAAGTCACCAAGTGATTTCCATACTCCACATGTGCGAATACTTTGTTTTACACACTTCCTGTGTGTACCGATGTTTTGGAGTTGAAACATTTGACAGGGTTGGGAAAACATAGTTTTAAATGAGTGACTTTTTGTCCAATTAAATCTTTCTGTGCTGTTTTTCCAAAGTTTTTGAGACTCCCGCAATCTAAATTCGTCCGCACTCCGCCTGAGAAACCAAAACAAACGGAAGTGTGCGACCTAACCACACACACACACACACACACACACACACACACACACATAGCTCGCTGCTATAGGCAGAACTACTCGGCAATGTCCTTGAGCTAGAACTCTGGCCACATCTAATTATAGTCTCCATTTCCCTTTTATTTAAAGAAAAAACATTTCAGAAAGCACTGACCAACGTTGTTTGTTTGTTTCTACTTTTCCCTACAAGTTTCTAGTGGAAAAACATGTCCCACCTCTTGTAAAAAGGACACATTATTTGAAATTGAAAGTGTTAAAGTGCAACATACCAGCAGTGAAACGTGTGTTCATTGTCTCTGATAATGTCTCCTTTAAAAAAAAATCCAATACAGTTGAAAAGAAGCAGATACAATAAAAGACGCAAAGTGACAAAAAGAGACAGGACTACCAAGAAGTAAAATAATTTGATTCAAACAACAAGAAAGTGACATAAAAGAAAAACATAAATTGACCAAAAATGGTCAAATAAATACATTTAATGACCACAAGCAGAAAAGTACTCAGGTTCAAAGAGACGATCAAGGTCCAGAGATTCAAATCAACTTGAAAGCAACGACAAAGTGTCACAAAATTCACACAAAATGATGATAAAGTGACACAAATCTATCATAAACGAAACACAGCTTTGCCACAAAATAACTATAAATGACAGAAAATAACCGCAAAATGATGATGCCATAAACACAAACCGACAACGAAGTGTTCAAGAAGGAAAACAAAATTATATAAGAAAACCACCAGGTAACCACTAAATGAGAACAAACAGGAATGAAATTACCACAAAGTGACACTATTAAGACCAAGACAAATAAAATTATGACAAAATGACTCATAAATTAGACGAAATGACTAAAAACTGATAAACTCGAACATCACTCTGTGGAGCGCAGACTTTCGCCAATGCCACATTTGTTTGTGGAGCCGAGTTAGTATCACTAGCATGATAGCTCATATTGATGCTAACTACGGAGGTGAGGTAGCTACATCACTGTGTGAAACACTGAGCAAGGAGCGTCTCCATGGCAACAGATACTGCTCTCCTTTGCTCTCTTCCATGAGTTGCCTCTGTCATCTGCTTTGTATGGGACATTTTTCCGCAATTTTTGCTGAATTTACTCAGAAACGGTTAGTCGTTTACACTCTATAATCTAATGGAATGGTCATCATCTCTGAATATTTCATGTAATTTGAGTGAGTAGTTTCTGCAAAAAGTTGGTAAAATAGACACATACAAACCAATAAATAAATACACAGATGAAAACATAACCGTTGTGGTCAACTTCGTTGGTCGCCCAACTTTCATTGGAGAAGGTATTTTACTACAAATTGGTCACAAAGGGATTCAAACTGACCATTAAATAGTCACAAATTGACAGAAAGCTGTTTTGTTTCTGAACACAGTGGAGTTTTAAATCACCTTCAATACAGGTTCGATTCACAGTGTCTCACTCATTGTGTCAGGGGGTTAATGTGTTCATCTCTAGAGGGAAACTCTCTCCCCTCCCCTCCCCTGAGATTTATGACCCCATCACATGTCCCTGCTCAGTGATGGTTTATGACAGGTTATAACTCTCCAGCAGACACGTACAGAGGCGCTGAGCAGATTTAACAGCCGGTCACACTTAACAGCAACATGGTGAATGTGTGAGTAAAACAAAAAAAGACTTACCCCGGCCTCTGTCGCCCTGAACAAGAAGTAAAACTCTGCAGCGTGAATGAAGCCAGATGAGTGAAAGCCTGTGTGTGAGACTGCTGGAGAGAAACGAGGTGGGGACTTCACAGGAGGAAGGAGGAGGAGGAGAAGGAGGAGGAAGAAAACGTGATAAAGTGCAGTGTGCACTTTGCCCTCTGTTGGACTGCACAGTGACAGCAGGCTCAGATCACACTGTTATCTCTCCTCTCAGGTAATCACAGTGAAAAGCACCGCAGAGCTCAACTGCTACGTAAACCGCACACACAACGTCTCGCAACAGATACACATTATCGTTTCACACAAGGCCGCTGCTGACAAGAGGGATAATATTCAATTCAATGTCGTTTGGAAAGTGCCAAATACAACAGAGTCATTTCAAGGTACTTTTACAGAGAAATACTAACAATTCTACACAGTAGAAAGAAAAACTCCCTTTTGACAGGAAGAAACCTACAGAACCAGAGTCAGAGGTGGTAACTTTCTTTGGGACCAAGTCCTAGTAATAGTAATAGTAATAGTAGTACTTGTAGTAGTAGTAGTCGTAGTAGTAGTAGTAGTGGTAGTAAATGCGTAGTACGAGTAGTAATAACAGCAGCAGTCTCAGCAATAGTAATAGTTGTGGTGGTAGCAGGAGTCCTAGTAACCTCAGCAGTAAATAGTATTATTAATTGTAGAAGTAGTAACAGCAGTAGTATTAATAGTGGTAATAGCAGCAGTAGTAGTGGTAGTAGTCATAGTAGTATTAATAATAGTAAAAACAGCAGCAGTTGTAGCAGTAGTAATAGTAGTAGTAGTAGTAGTAGTAGTAGTAGTCGTAGTAGTAGTAGTAGTAGTAGTAGTAGGAGTAGTAACATTATGAACGGTCGCCTTGGTGATACCCTTCCCAATCCTCTAGGTGGTGCCAGAAGACACTCTTGTGTTAGTGACAATGACTATCACTCCCATGTTTACATGTCACATCTCCACGATTCACTTTGAATCATGAAATCCTCCAAAAATATACTGAAGTTATACTGAAGCCTTTTTTGAGTATTCTTCTAAGGTGAATAGGAAGTTTGCTCCAGACGGTCTAAAAACATAGTTTCCTCGCAGAGAAGTTACTGAGAATGTGATTTTTTTTTTTCCCTCAAGATGTCTTGGCCTGGGTTTTTAGCTCTCTCTCCATCTGATGAAGCATATCGTTCTTGAGGGCCTCAGCGATGTTTGGGCCGGCGTCATCTTTAGATGGGATGTTCTCATCTTCATCACTGATGTTCAGAGGGACGGAGATGAGCTGCTGGAAGACCTCCTTCATCATCTCTATGTCACCAATGACACAGTAGCAGATGAGCAGGTTGAAGCCGACGTGGACGTTGGGACTCTCGCCTATGACTTGCTCGTAAGACGTTATGGCGTCTGAGTATCGGCTCATTTTGATTTGAACCATCCCAATGTTCTTCCTGATCTTCATCCTGATCTTGTTGTGAGCACTGGAGAGCTGATCCAGTGCCATTCTATACAGTTTGAGGGCTTCAGGCTATTGCTTCTGCTTGAAATAAATGTTGTCCATGTTGACCTTCACGCAACTTGTATTTTCATTTTTCGACTTTCATCTCTTTTCATCTTTTCCTTTCATACCATCATAATAACCTTTTATTCATCATAACGGATTCTCAGAGAGCTCGGTGAGATGGAAACGTAAAACTGAGGTGTCAATGAAAAAAAAAAAAAAAAAAAACCAAAGCCATAGAATATAATGATCTTTTATTGAAATTATCTCTTGCTGAATGGCAACATTAAAAAAACAATGACCCAGACCTATTTGTCCAAATTCAACAATTAAGCACATTATTGATTTCTCTGTCACAATTAGCTTCTCCCTACACGCTTGGTTTCTTTGTTATATTTAGTTGTTTATTGTTCATTTATTTGTTTATTTATTGTTTTGTCAATGTTTGCCTGAAATTTTGTTTAAAAAAATAAAGTTAAAAACAATAATTGTGTGCAAATTTCATTTATAAGTGCCAATAGTGCCATCTTAAAGTGCTTGTGAACATTGTAGTGATGGCCAAATGAAGCTTCATGAACCACTGTCTTTATTTTCTGAAACCACTAGATGACACTGTCTGGTAATGAAGTGTTCTTTCAAACATTTCTTTAACGGTCTTTCAGCCTCTGTCTTGAAACTAACAGTGCCATCTAGTGGATTCCGAAAATATTGAAAATGGTTCATGAAGCTTCATGAAGCTTCATTTGGGCATCACTAAAGTGCTGGAATAAAGTGCTGTGAGTGCTTAAATGAGGAACGAACTGTCTGTTAGTTGCTATATATATGTTTGTGTGTCTGTGTGTGTCTGTGTGTGTGTGTGTGTGTGTGTGTTTAATAACTCTTAATAATCTTAAGAGATACCTCAGACAACATAGTTTGTTCCAAAAGATCTTAAACATCGTTTTCCATTCAAATGTACAAAGAAGGATTTTAATCAGACATGTAACACAAATATAAACAACAGAGTGCACACTGGGTGATCATAAGGCATTAATGTTAGTGAAGATCTGCTAGAACATTTCTCTAACAATATACAAAAAGTCATCAATCAAAGAAGGTGCAGTAATGGTGATTACATTGTGAAATAAATGATAATGAACCCTTTAATAAAAAATATAGTTTGTCAAACAATAAACTCTGCAAACGAGAGCATCTGCAATGACTTAAAATATAAAATGACATGTAAGGTTACTTGTTGAAGATGTTAAATACTTCACACATGTTTAGGAAATAAGTTGTGTTTATATTGAACCTTAAAAACTCCCAATAAAAGAACAATGTATAAGATTCCTTTATATTGTGTTTATTTACTTTCCTTTTACGCAGGCAATACTGTATTTTTGTTTATCTAATGGCATTTTAATTAGTACAATTTGACAGTTCGACAAAGAGTATCTTGTGTGTTTAGTTGTTTTTGTTTGCTGCACGAAGACCATTCATAACATCCTTTGTTTTGTCCCAGCACAGTGAAGCAGATCAGTAGTACTGTAAAGGCAGTTCGCTTGTGCTGCCTTCAGGAACTCGTGTATGCTCGGACAACTCACCGTTCCTGGTCAGAAAACTGAGTGTAAAAGCAGATTTTGAATGAGAATATGAATGAATCAATCTGTTTGTGCGTTTCTTCTCATCCCCGGGTAGTTGTTTTCCTGTATTATCCAACACTGTTATTTAGTGTGGCATAACAGAGAGAAAAAACAACAACAACAACACTGTCAGGCTTTCCCAGGTTGTACAGCCTATTGAGATAAGGTTGTCAGAAATACGAGCTTTGTTGAGGCCGCGAATGTGTCATAATTCATATCCAATGAGACCCCGCCCTGTCCACACAGAGCCCAGCTCACTGTCGCTCTCTCCGGTGCTGTGCAGTTGTAGTCGCGCCTTCGAGCGAAAGCTTCCATGACGACCGACTGAGAACAGCGTCTTGTCACCTCGTTGCGGCCAGTGGGCTCCCGTCAGAGCGCTGACGGGTGTTTGATGAGATGGGATGATGTAGCGGAATAACTCTTTTGGACGAAGTGCGCAGTACCGTAGCATGCTAGGCTAGCGCGGCGGAACCAGGCAGAGCGAGCTAGCGGCTAACCGCGGGCTGCTAGCGTTCACCTGCGGGCTCCTCGCTCCCCTCCCGCC
>OMNM01061198.1:0-16588 GCA_900302745.1 Parablennius parvicornis | reverse complement strand
CTTGGAACACATCATCTGTAATCATCCCGAGAGATCAGGAAAAACTGCTTTGGACCATCTACTCCTTCAGTTTCAATTTGATTTAGATTTATTTATCTGCCACCCATGAGAGTTGACATATTGGATTCTATCTGCTGGTAGTTACAACTTTTTCCACCAGTGCTCGATTGATCCAACTTTGTGAACTTTAAGACTAGCTCATATGAATCGCTTTGCCCAGATCTTTTAGAGTCTAAACGTCTGAATTTCTTTTTTAAGTGATCAGACTATAGGAGCCAGTGCATACATCCATACATCAATCCGTCTTGTGTACCACTTTATCCAGTGAAATTAGTGAAATTAACCTCAAATGTGACTGTGACACACTTGGAGATGAGCTGATTACCCAAATTTAACGCACGACTCACCATTTCTGGTTAACCTGCCTGCCTCATTGACCTATCTTTGTCCTTGCTGTGTTAAAATAACCGACCAAATATGAATAGAATGTAACTTCCTGACTGCAAGGGCTGCATTAATGTTCCTGGTTTTAAAAGAAAGTAAAACCTTGTGAGATTTCCTCCAAAGTCTCAGAATCAGGATATTTTGTACCATTATTAGATTCATCTAGAGTACTGTAGGAAGACAAACATTATTTGGGTAAAAAAGAAACCTTTAAATCATTATATGGTGCCATTTGCTGGAGATTCTTCTCCTTTAAAGTCATTGTAAGACCTTGATTAGAGGTGAGTGCTTCAATTTGGGGTAATAGTGACTTTTGACATGTGTTATGTTATGTTTTCATTTTAGCTGCGA
The DNA here is from genome assembly GCA_900302745.1 of Parablennius parvicornis. Classification (NCBI taxonomy): domain Eukaryota; kingdom Metazoa; phylum Chordata; class Actinopteri; order Blenniiformes; family Blenniidae; genus Parablennius; species Parablennius parvicornis. Next base: position 15,793 of record OMNM01061198.1, on the reverse strand, counting down.
TTGTAAAGGTTCCGCTTTCACAGTAAAACATGACTAAACGTTTAGATGTTTTTATCGACATCCTGGCATGCTTGTTGGTTTTTAACAACATTAATTTGTAATAGGACTAAGCGAATTAATGTGAGTTAACAGAAATGTCCATCCTTAACAGATATCTATTAAATTGTTGCCATACTTGCAGTTTACTTATGCACTTCTACATTAGTGAGATTACATAATAAAACAAATACAAATGAACTTGCCAAAGTACCAGAAATACTACTGAATTAATGTATTTATAATTCATTATCTCCACTTGTGGGTATTTTATAAAGCTTTTGCCACTTTGCCAGGATCTATTTTTTATCTAGTTATAAGTGCTGCGTCCTGATAATATTTTACTGGATGTGAAACTGAAAACTGAAGAATCTCCTTCCCACACGTCACCAGCAGTCGCAGTGGATAAGTCTTCGCCAAGTGATGCCAGATAACATTGATCCCGTGGAGTGGAGTTTGTGAAGGATGGACTCGTGCTCGTCCCTGGAGGCTTCGGATCCATTATGTGTTGTCTTAATCCAGTTCATTAGGCAGGACTGAGACTGCCGCTTTCAGTCAGCGCGCCCTGAAGAGCAACACAAGGAGGGCTTCAGCTTAGCCCTCGAGGCATTGTTATTTACATATTTGTCGAATGTTCTCCTCTTCATCTGATTGCCTTTGGTCTGGACGTGAAGTGAGATCGCCTCAGAACCGCTTGAGGAAGTTGCGGGTACAGAGACGTCTGGGCTCCTTTGCTCTCCATACTCCCCAAAGAAAGACGGATGAAGAGATTATAACTAGAATTTAGATCCAAATTAAAAAAAAAAAAGATTAGTTGGAGGAAGTACTACTTTGTGTCTTTTTCACTTTCTGAAAGATTTGAGAGGTTGGTAAATGAAGATGATGCCAGAGCGATGATGAAGTACACACACTCGTGTACCCCCAGCACACTGTGGCTTTGATCCTACCAATTCATCATTTGTCGTGTAGATCACAAGCATTGATTTTCTTATCGTTTTCCATTTTGAAGACTATTTTTAGTCCGCATTAAGATGGAAGAGATGGATCGGCACTGCTGACCAACATCTGGCCAGCACTCCTGATCCATCTCTTCCATCTTCACATGGCCGATTGTGCTTCTGAGAACGGCCCTGTGAATCCTCCTTTTGCTCTAATCTGCTCTATAAATCACAAGAGGACACGTCTGGGCTCTGAATTTCAGGCCTCTAGAAGTGAACTGGGATAAATCGCCCAGACTTAGATATGCATGAGCATAATTATGAGGGATAATTCAAGATGTTCGTTCCGCGAAAATGAAGAGAAATGGCATCGCAGGACGTCGGAGACAGAAGAAGTGGTGAAAAGCTCTCGGAAAACTGGTTCGCAGCTTGTTTTTTTTCCATTTTTTTGTTTTAATTTTAGTTATTAATTTTTTGCATTGCAGCATTTGAACAAATTTGAAAAGAAAAATGAAATCTGAGAAATCAAACTCATACTGAATTCTGAGATTTGGTTTCTTAAATGAGTCAGGATTAATGTTTTGTAACACAACTCTTGTCTTTAATTAGAGAAAATCCAAGAAAAGAGTTGTGATGCAAAATCTAATAACCCCCAAAATTGTGGTTTACAAATGGCTCAATCTCATCTCAATTGGACCAGACTAGCAAAACAACAGAATTATCACCTATAAATTCAGATAAATCCAAAGCTTTCCCTGAAATTTTAGTGCAAAAGAAATATAAGTATATTCAAAATGCAGTTTGGTTTTTTAATAGCGCTCAGAAAACTGTATGACTTCAGCTTTTATCTTGAATGTTCTTACAAATGCTCATGCAACCATGCCCCTTTAACGCTATTTTGCGAGTATTAACTGCACATCACTGCTGCATCAATGATCGATCGCCCATGAGTGATTGCCTATTGTTGCTGTCTGCAGTTTTTGTGGATTTAGATTGTGCGGATTTTGTTTACTTTCATTGATCTCTCTTCGGGAAATTATGTCTCCGCATTAAACCCATCCTGGTTCGAGTACCATAGTCTTATTTCCTCAGAGTTATGACCTCGATCTGTCTATATTCTATATGACTTTGTCCAGTTTCGCACTGCAGAGACCTAATTGTATCTTACGTACAGTGGTCAGTAGTACAATCTAGGGTTAGGACAGGTCACCAGTGTTACGACTTCCACACGTAGTGAAACAAAACGGCTGTCATTGTTGCGTTCATTGAAATTATTTATCTTGTTTTTAAATGATCTTTCTACTTTGTAAAGTCTTCCAGCTGCTAGAATTAGACCCTCATTTTACCTGACAGGATGGGAATGGTCTCTTACTATTTAACTTGTTCTGACAGTGTTCATTAAAGTATTTGACCCTGATTGAATAGAAATGCTAAAGTACAGCACAGTTTTCTTTTTTTCTTTTATTTATTGTGGGTCTGTGTACCTGTGCACAGGTACACAGATGGAAGTACCCTAAATGGAAGCTGATGAGGACAAAAACAAAGTGGATGTGGATGGATTAAAGACCTCTAGTCAATCAGATAAACACACTGCCTCAAGCCGCTCTTCATAATGAACTAGGAAACGAACACTGGGACACACACACACACACACACACACACACACACACACACACACACACACACACACACACACACACACACTGGTGTTAGTCTCCTCAGACTGATGTACTGACTGTGTCTTTGAGGAAAATCGAAACTATTTGCCTTTCACTTGAACTCTTTCTGAGTGTTCTAAGCAGTATCTCGTGGCCATTAAAAGAGCTGCAGTAAAAATAAATAAATAAACAAAACTCACACAAATTCAGTTTTATGCTTTGGTGGTAAAACTGTAAGTCGTCTCGTAGACGAACATCCACATGTAGGACTCGTGTAATCTGGGCCAAAGGATGTTAATGTAGGCCATGATACTGCCGCGCTAAAGTGTATTAATAGTCATTTTGAGGGCGTGTGGAAGATGGTTCATTATCATAAAGTTGTGATTTTTTTTTTTTTTTTTGTAAAAGAGTTTGAATCTTTGCAATGATCAGTGACACCAGGAAACCAAAATCCACATACATCTCTTATATCACAGCAACACTGTCAACACTATTGTTCTTTCCCCTCCCTTTTTGATCCTTCCTATTTTCCTGTACCCACATTTCGTCTGTCCCCGCGGCCTCGTCCCTGCCCGACAGAATATGCATCATGGGAGTAATCACATCAGGACAGACCAGCCGCTGGTCGTCCTGATCTGCCTGTTAAATGGAGCCTGCAGTGTGATTGAGACGAGTTCTCTGACACAGCGAGTATTTATAGAAGAAAAAGCCCGAAATACCACGTAGGAGTGTCGTTATGCAACGTGCTCAAATGCAAAACCCCGCCAAAACAAAATGCGCACACGTATATATGTCAGTTTCCCGTAGCTAACGAGATTCACTGCGGAGAGAACTGTATTAAAAAAAAAAAAAAAAAAAAGGAAGTTAATTGAGAAAGTCATAGCAAGACTAATTTTACTAATACTGATTTGCATTTTGTGTCCCTGCGTGCCCTTCAGAGCAGAATTCCTGTGAAATTATCCATGATGAGGACTTCAGCCTCAGCATATCTGGTGTGTTGCACATAAACAGGCTTATTTTCAGGCCGTGTGTTGTTAAGAGTTTTCTCAATTTAAAATCTGTTTTTGTTGATTCCATTTTTTCGGCATGTTGGGAGAGACACAATCATTACAGTCATTCTTGAATTACGATGTTTTTCTTTTTTGAGTTGACACAGAAATAGTCCTTGGATACTTGGATTGCAAAACAAAATGGTTTTAGTAACTGGTAACCCATTAAAGGAATTGTATTGGTTTCTGGTTTAAACTTGGGTTTTGTGGAATTTGCATGTTCTCCATATTGGTTTTCTTTACATTTTCAAGTTTCTTTGCATAATTCAAAGACATGCATGTAAGTTAATTAGTAGATTCCCTGAAGATATGAGTCTGTAAGACTGGTGCCACCAGTTTACCCTCTTAAGATGGATGAATCGATCAGCTTTGTGCTCGATCGGTTGGTTTTTTTCACTTCCACCACCTGACATGAGAAGCTTAGCTTACGTTCACACTGCAGGTCTTGATGCTCAGTTCCGATTTTTTTTCCCGTGATCATTCTCTAATGCGACCTGCCGTGTGAACGTGATCAGACCGGATGTTTTCGGGCTCTGGGATGCTATTTACGCATGGCACGCCGCTCAGCAACAAGGTTGCCAGATGTGACTCACTGTTTCCAGCCCAAAGCTCAGCTTGTGTAGAAATCATGTTAAAACCGTAAAACTATATCATGTGTAATATTGAACACACCATAAACACACAAATGAAGGAAATAAACAAAGTTAAAAGCTAAGAGAGTTTGGCTCCCCGATTGGAGGGTTACCGCCATATCTAGCAACGCCGGTCAACGTGTAGATTCATTTTCAAGTGGTTGTTAAATACGAGCCTACAAAATCTGGACAACATGAGGATGACAATGAGAAAGAGGGAAAAAAAGACAGCTCAGCTTTGAACAAGTTTTAACATTTTGGCCCAGCTCAACATTGGACGAAGAGCATATTTCACCTTGGACCAAAAATACTCACTAGTGGTGTGACAAGCAAGCTACAACGGAGTTAGCGTTTTGGGTGTTTTCGTGTGTATGGTGATTGCTGTTTTGAAAAACGTTACTGTCTGAAGGCAAAACTTTTCTAAAATGAAAAGACAACAACCATACAGTTTTTCACTGATTGCTATTGTTTCAATGGGGCCGTAAACTCTACTCTGAAATGGCCCGGTCTTTTACGGTTCTCTAATTTTGGTTCACGGTTTCAAAAACGCTGGAGCATCACAGCTGCCGTTGCTTGATCTTGACGAAGTGCGTACCACTTTGGGAACAGTTAACTTAAAACCACACCGTCTTTGTGTAGTCCTCTGTATCCATCCTGTCTTATCAAATGTCTACATGTATGCAGATGTCCTCTCCTGTAACGTACCCAACATAAATAATAATCACTTTGACCTCGATTCTTTGATTTATAGTTTCACGGATCTGAATCTGGCTGCTTCAGATGCCACTTTACTTCTGGGGAAAAGCATCCAGCCGAATCTTATTATAGTCTTGTAAATAAAGAGCATTTTCAAGCCCAAATGCTTTAAATCTTCTCTGGTAATGCACATGGAAAGCTACTCAGTAACCCTGAGGCGTGAAGAGGAAGCTGGATTATCACAGCGTGTTGTCAGTATCTTAGCTTTGCCTCGTGTGCCAAGAGGATATTTATGACTCGGGTGCACAAAGGAAAACAAAACAGACGCAGCGATGTGTTCTTGTGTGTGACGCAGCATGTTTTGAGTCTCACGCCGACTTCTCAGCCTCACACATCGATCAAAGTGCTCAAGAGTTTCATTTTCTCCCGGACTGCTACCAGGGATCAATACATGCCGCCACTACCACTAAAACAATGCCAGGTATCGACCGGTCCGTCTGAGGATGTAGACAGGTGTGATGCAAAGTCTATTTTTAGCAGGGTGTTCCTTTTGGATTGAAAGGTTGTGAACGAGGCTAGAGGATGCACGTTTCCCCTAAAGAGGACGTCTTATTGTGGTCGCGTAAACAAGACTACACAACTTTATCCTTCATTCATTGAAATAGGTGAAATGGCTAAAATAGTTCAAACTGATAATAATGCAAAAGTGGCTTAAAAGCTGAAACTGCTAAAAATGCTGAAAACCCCCCCAAAACTTAACAACTAAATGGTGGAAACAGTTTAAATGGCTGAAAAGCCGAAACTACTTAAATGGCTAAAACAATTGTTATTGCTACAGTGCAAATGTAGCTAAAAGAGTTCCAACGGCTAAAATGGCTGAAACTTATAAATAAAACGTGAAAATAATAAAGATAATAATAATAATAATTAAAAAAAAATAATAATAACTTGCATTTAGTGATTTTTGTCATGGCAGAAATGACATATTTGTGTTTAAAAAAAGAAAAAGACATATATCACACATATTTCATGACTCATACCATGAAAATGTTACTGACTGATAAAGTAACGTGTTGAGAAATTCTATCTATACTATGCCTTTTTTTTTTGTTGTTGCAAAAAATAACCTGGCATTTTGGGCATCTGTTTTCTCCAGTTTTCTACATGAAATTGAATATGATGTGAAGGGGCAAAAAAAAAAATAAAGATTTCATGCTATTATGGAACACAAGAAAGAAAAGTGTCAGCCATTTTCACGTCTTCTCAATATCCAACAATATTTGTATTCCATTAGCTTTATCAGCTTCACAGCTGCAGGATCAAATATGGTCACTTTCCCAATAAAGGGTTAAGTAACCTTTAGTGAACCTGACATTTCTCAACTTTTGCCTCTAGAACCCGACATAAATATGACTTTTATGCGTACTTCAATAGATTTCTTAGCGCTACATTATGTCTTTGAACGGCGGCGTCCACTTTCATCAGCATGTCTGAGGGTTTCTCGGATAAATGTCACCAAGTGCTCCAGAGCGCCGCTGCGAATGTATTCCGCTTTATATCTGTCCTTTTGACGCTTTCTCAACCCACGGCTCCATTTCTGAGACGGCCTCCCGCCGGCTTCTCCCACGGCTCACACTCGCGCTTTCCCGCTGCGCGGCTTTTTAGGAAGAAGTATGACTGAGTGAAAAGTTGTCACCTATGTTTTCGAGACCAGAAAGTTGAATCAGACGCCACCAGAACTCCATAAGGCAGCAAAAGTTGTTTGGTTTCGTCTGTGCACTCACTTCCTACCCAGGACTGTTTGAAGCAAATTGTGTGGTTATACCATATATGTGATAAGACGTACAGTGTAAGTTAGCTAGCTTTACTGGCTGCATCGCCGTTGTCTCAGCTCATGTTTCAGTGTTGTGTTGTGTCTACTATTCTTAAAAAAAATTTGTTTTACACACTTTGATTAAAATTACTGCATTTTGGGGAATACTTTAGAGATTTTAAACATTTGCATGCTCGAAACAGATTTTACCCTAGTGGCAGGAGGTTGTATAACAGCTCAGCTGATTTGTTTGTGAATAAAAGAGTAATATTCCTGGATTCTTGACCAGATCTTTGTTTCTTCAGTGGTCTAGTTTACACGCATTGCTACCAAAAATTAAGGAATTACTTTGCTGACAACAAATTCAGCTAAGTATTATATAAAATACCAGATGGAAGCGATGAAGCAGTAAACCAAGTTCCAATATTGCAGGGTCTACAATTCATGCCTGAAAGATCCATTTTGGATCTTTCAGGCTTAAGTCCATTTTGGACTTAAGTTTTTTTCAAGGAACCACAAAATATGTTTAACCTTTTAAATTAGGTTAAAATGCCTAATATAATTCTTTATAAACAGATATTGTACATTGCATTTATGAAATCTTAAAACAACAATTATCTTGGTTCTAAATTATGATTAAGTGCAGTTTTTCAAGTAAGGCCTGTATGCATATACTTTACAATGCATCCATATCATTTTAGTTGATTTTTTTCATCATATTCACCATTTAACATGTTTTATATATTTTATCAAATATCCATGTATTGGTTTCTACCTTTATTTAACTTGATTTTGTCTGGGGTTTCTTTCTGTGTGTATGAATGTGGAGGTTCTATGAGACACTTTGATTGCATTTTATTGTCTGAAAGGTCTCAAAGCACCACCTTCATTAGTGTTGCTATGCGGACATAAAATAAACTACAGTAGACACTACTTTACTTATATTACCCTCTTCTTTCATCTTCTTCGTCCCGTTGCAGAACACATTTTCAGAATGACCTTTAATTTGAGGTTGTGTGAGTGGGACTCTGCTCAAAGTGTGTGTTTATATCTGCACGCAGATGGGATGTTTGGGAGGTGTCACTCCGTTCCGGTGAAGGAGGTTTACACTTACGACGTGTCTCCATCTGTGGTGCAACGCTTCAGGATGCTGCTGGAGAAACTGTCCAACAGAGGTATACACACACACACACACACAGAAACACACGCACACACACGCACACAAAGACACACACACACGCTCGCGCACAGAAAGATGCCTTAAATAGGCACAGTGTGTCAATGAAAGCAAAAAAATAAAGGCTTTTACTGATTTTTTTTTTTTTTACACAAATATCTACTTAAAAATCTAGAATGTGATTACATTTGTCACTATTGACAAAACAATTAAAACTGCAAAAAATAAGCTGTATGGGAACAACATAATTGATTAAGAGCGTGGGATTTTGCCATGACATTTTATTGTAATTTTTTATATTTGTGTCAAGTTGTATGACATAACAACACCTGTTGTGGTATTTTCTACAATATCTCAGTAAGAACCTTTGGTGAACTGTTTGTAGGCACAATAAGTAGTGTGAAATGCTCACAAATCCACTTCTGTTCATGCCATAGGCACAATGTCTCCTACAAACTTTAACCTCAACTTAAATTTTGTTTATTTATTTTAGTAATGGTAACTTAATACAGCTTTATAAGCTATGAAATGTGGACTTGCTAGATCAGACATTCCTATAAAAGCCTACAGTCTTGAATTGTCACTACACCGTCAAGAGACGTGTCACCACCCTTGTCATGATAAGTCCTTCGTCGTACCGGCTCTGTTGCAGATGTTTGTCCTTTGCAACAAGGCACATGATCAATAAAGGCTCGTCCTAGCTGAGGCTGCTTATTTCTTCACACAGAAAATAAAGTGAGACATTTAAAGACAAAACAAATGGCGCAGGTCGACCAGGACATCTTATCTTGTCCGATCTGTCTGGATCTCCTGAAGGACCCGGTGTTGATTCCCTGTGGAAGCAACTGCTGAATGACCTGCACTGGAAACGCATGGGATAAGGAAGAAAAGCTCCATCTGCCCTCAATGCAGGCAGATGTTCACTCTGAGGCCGACTCTGGTGAAAAACACCATACTGGCCGCTTTGGTGGAAGAGTTGATCAAGACTGGCCTCCAAGATGATCCCTGCTATGCTGGATCTCAGGATGTTGGCTTGTGGCTTCCTCTCTGGGAGGAAGCTGAAAGCCTGCGTGAGGCGTCTGGTCTCTCTTTCTCATTTAGCCTCGCAAAGAAGTTTCTCATTTAAAGAAACAAAAGCTGGCGGATCCCTCCGAGAAGCTGAATGCTGAAGATGGTCTGCCGCACCGACGGGCGGATGTATCTACTACCTCTGCTCTGTGGGCGAGCACAAAGGCCACAACGCTGTCTCGGTGGCAGCAGAGAGGGCGGACAGGCAAAAGGAGGTTGGGAATCCACGACGGGAAGAAAGTCATGAAGCTGCTTCGGCAGGAGATGGAGGCCATCAATTTCTCTGTGAGAAAAACAACGGAGGACAAGGATCAAGGATTAAGATCTTCACGCAGACGATCCATTTCATCCAGCAAAGGGGCTCCGACGTGAAGCAACAGATCAGATCCCAGCAGCAGGCGGAGCCAAGTCACGTCCGGGACCTCCAGGAGAAGCTGGAGCGAAAGATCGCTGAGCTGAATGGAAAAGACAGCGGGATCGAGCAGATCAGGAAAGCAGATGACGACGTTTGTGATCAGTCACTGGTTTCCGTTTGTAAAAAGCTGCCGTGAGCGTCAGGCACCACTAGAGGGAGCCACAGGCTTGAATAAAATCCCAATGGGGAGCTGTGTCCATTGCATCCACTTTCATCATGCCAACTTGAGTTCAGCCTTTCATCCCTACAGCAACTCTGGAGAAAAGACAGAACAGTGTCAAAAAAAGTACACTCCTTGTTTTGTGAGGCTTTTTTTTTTTTTTTTGTTCTTGTACCTTGTCTTCATTCCACTTGATTCACTACACTTCCTCTCATCCCGCCACAAGAGAGGTGATGAAAAAAAGCACACACACACACACAAAAAAAAAAAAAAAAAACTTGCTCCTTTTGGTTTAATTCGCCGAATCGGCGCTCAGCAGGAGAGCTGGAGAAATATTCCGATTTCACAGAGAGGCGACAAGTTTGGAGGCATTTGTCAGCCGCTCTGAAGTGAAATGAATTATGCAAATGAGGTGTTTTGCCCCGGCTGTCTGCAGAAGCCATTAGGGAGGACAAAACTCTAAAGACGCTGAGGCATCTGCATTTCAGGCCCTGCCAGTCCGCTGAAAAGATAACAGTTTGTTCTGTCCGTTTCCAACAAGAGCGCCACATTGAAGAACTGACTTGCAGTTTTCCAGTGGAACAAACACATTTCAGGGCTTCTACATGAGAGCATCAGTAACACTGTGGGGTTTCAGCGAGGTTTCCTCAGGTTCCGTATGCTTCCTCATCATGCTGAAGTGGTGGATTAGAGGAAAGAGAAGTGTAAATGAATCTTGAGGTTTGCAGGTTTGAATCCCAAAAGGTGGATTTACAATGACATTTTCAAGTGGAAATGCAAAACTTTCATTTTCCTTTTGGTGTTCGTTCACACCACAGTGGTACTTGGAGCCACTGGAAAAGGTCTGATACTGTCAGTTTCTGAAAATGCTCAGGCTCCGTCTTCATGTAGATGGTGTAGATGGGGGAAATGCCGCTACTGTGCATGCGCAAGGTTCTCCTGCACATGTGCGCGTGCACGGACAACAACAAAAATCCAGAGCTACATGACACCCTGTCCGTATTCCCTAGGGAGAATGGAGTTGAGAGTAACTTCTAATAGATATCCAACCTGGTCATCTCTTCATACGAATGTCTCCGTACTCTGCTTTGTTAATATTTACCACGCGTTGTTATCCGTATGCATGTGTTTGTGGTTTTATTAAAAAAAAAACAACAACAGCAACCACTACTGGCCCAACATAAAACGGTCATTTTTAAAATATTACCATGTAATTGCAAAAACAATGTCTTTTCATTTAAACATTTAAATCCAGATAAATATTTCCAAAAGGGGATCAAGAAAGTTTGGGTTTTTTTTTGTTTGTTTTTTAAATTTCTATTACCGATAGTGACATTATTCTGTTATTTTACAAGCTTTATTAACACTGGAGTCAGTGCTATTAGATTGGCAGTAAGCTGTAAATTATACACTTGTTGGAGAGTTTTTTTCATCTAAGTTTTGGGCTTGTTTAACTTCTTTGGCAGGGCTTAGTCCCTCCTGCTGTGCGGTTGTGGCTCAGTTGGTAAAGCGATTCGGTCCCTCATCTCCTTGTCGCCACGTGTTGAGATGCCTTTGGGCAAGACACTGTGCGAGCACCTTGCCTGGCAGCTCCCCTGCCAGTGGTATGAGAGTGTGATCGTGTGTGAGAGTTGGTGAATGTAACTTAATGCTGTGTAGATGTAAAATCCTTTTGAAAAGCCACCTCACCAGGGTCGGAACTTGATTTGGGATTTGGGGATTTGTTTGACTCCCTATTTGCTACTGCACCTGCAGAGTATCCTTGATGTCAGTCCTACGTCGTCACGTTGAGGTTTTAACATTCTCCTTTCATACAAAAGAAGCAAGCGCAAGACAAGACATTAATAAAAACCGTCAAAAAACGCCTGAATCACCTGGATCACTGCCTATAGTAAGTGTTGTCGTCAGGATCAGCTAACCTGAGACTGAGACCAAGAACTTGAGTCCCACAGCACCAGTCTGCAGGCCTATCTGAGATCTCCATTACAGATCTGAACAGACTCCACTAGAAACTGAATTCAGTTTTCATCACCTCCATCTTCATCCACCTCCACTGGTTCACAGTTAAATCACACATTACCTATAAAACCTGTGTCCTCGCTAAACAAATCCCTCCTCGCTCTATCTTTGGTGCATTAAGTCGTGTCAAAAAGTTTGACACTTGTGGTCTGGGCTGGACGATGTCACTGTACCATAATTTTTCCCAATTATTTCTCCAAAAGATCATCATGGAGGAGAGTTGGCAAACAGATGCTCGAGAGACATTTAGAACTGGATGCAAAATGTAGTTTATTTTCACACAAACATAAACCCGAGTCAGATCATGATACAGACTGCCAAACGTGTGTTCTCTTCCTCTTTTACATGCACCTGACATTCCATACATGGTGGGACTGCTCTTGTCTCATCTGATTTAAACCCTTTATTCCTTCTTCACCTGCAAGTTTATTTCTGAAAGTCAAGCCATTCTGTGTGTGAAATACGTCTGACTTGTCGCACAAGACAGAAGCAGGAAACGTGTGTGTATGCTGTAGATCGATTCTAGGTGCAATACAATACATGTTTCTACTTTACTTATTATGTAGTTCTGTTAAACCATATAAACTTTCCCCAACAACCTCTGAACTCCTCCAACCTTAAACACAAAAACAAACACACAAACTCACCAACATCTTTCTGGACCGTCTATTTTTCTTCTTCTTAGTTTGTGGAAGAAAAAAAAAAAATCTTCACGACTGGGAGAGCCACTCCACAAGAACTTCACTGGCAGAAATTGACATTTCTCTTTGAGCCTCGTCAAAACAGTTTGAGAGTAAATACCAGTCTGAGAGTAAATAGTGATTCAGTGGACTCCGGTGCCGCTTCACATCCTTTTAATCCGAGCAGCGCCAAGCAGACCCTTCAATGGAAATGCCACTCCTGGCTGGCACTGAGAAATAGCAGCTGGTTAGTTTTTAAATAGAGATCAAACTGCTGCTTGGTTCACTTCCTGAGGGAGATCAATGATCTTTGTACCAGCCAGTTCAGGTTCTTCCTTGAGATACCCTGAAATGACTGCGGTGTATTTTATGCAGTGTAAATAAAATTGAAATCCAGAAAAAAGTGTTACTTAACGAAAATAAAAATTTAACAGGTTGTAATTTGTGATAAAAGCAGACAAGACAGTCTAATTGTGATAAACACAAATCTATACAACCTCTACCCATGTTCATCTTTCAGTAAGAACCTAGATAATTAATGTATTTTACTTAGCATCAGTACTTTGTACAGAACTAATGCAAGTACAGAATGTGAGTACTTCTGTCACCTCTGGCTGTTTGCTTGCAGCAATTGAGTTTTGTTTTTTGTTTTTTTTTCCCCAAAAATGTTGTGCAAGTTACTCAAAAACAGACACAGAAAAAAAATTAGTAAAAAAAAAAAAAAAACAGAACATTACAAGCAAACAGAAAGCAGGGCACATTTAAAAAAAAATTTAATTAATGCATACCGCTGCATCACTGATCCGAAAAACCTCAGCAGATGTATTGAACAGTTTTGGTGAAGGTGGATGGCACATTATGAGCTCCCTCGTCGGTGAAAACTGTCCATCAAGCCATATCGGACCTTTTCCATGTGCCCATATACCAACAAGCATACTCATTCTGAAATTCAGGTTCAGTATCTGACTTCCAGTTTTAGAATACATATGTTGTGCTTTGCACAGAAACTTTATGTCTCAGAGGAGAAACCCCAAATAATGCAGTCATTGGGTCGGGTTCAAACAGCTGTACACATCAGAAAAATACATATGTTACTCCAAAAGTTATACAGTTTCGGACATGTCAAAAAGAGGTGGTCAAAATGAGCATCAGAACCAGTGAAAGGCTGCAATGTTTTAGCCTATGTTTGTAACTCCACTGCTGTTGGGGGATTTGGTTCCTTTTCAGACAGAAGAGCAGATAATTCCTTCTGAAAACAGGAATATGAAGGCAAGTTGAGTTGACTCGGTAGCTCTGACCTCTGACATTTCGAAGTATTAGAGGTGACGTTCATTCTTTTCAGTCCTGTTCCCCCCCAAAAAAAAAGAAGAAAAAAAAAAAAGAACCTTGAATCAACTCAAGTTTGTGAGCCACTATCACAAATTGCACATGTTCCTCGAGGGAGGATCCACAATCTGTCGGACGCCCGGCGTCCTCACTCCTCCGTCTTCGTAATCTGGGGAATTTTTTTCTCTCTCACTCTCTCGTTATAATTCGCAGCGGCCTTGTCACCGCCGAGTCTCGGCACGCCACTGAGAGGTGAAGGCATCCAACCGTGCTCGCTCTCCCACTTCAGTCGGTCCTGTGTTGGGTTCAGCCTGTGAGAAGCGGAGAGGCTCTGAATATCCTGGCAGGGGCTCCGGCGTTTATTAACCTGTCGTGTCAGATGCCGTCTGTTCGCCCGCCGCTAACGCCCGTTTTCTCAGCCACTGCGGCTGCCATTAAAGGCTCGCTTTTATGGGTCTTTGATGGCGAAAGCTGGCCCGACATGCTGCGCAGCTGTTAAAGAGAGGCTTGTGCCTGATTTGGTGGCAGTTGGGCTTGTAATTCATTTTGCCAGGGTGAAAAGGAAAAAAGTGTCCGGGCACTGAAATGCTCCGTAATGAGAAGAGCTCATTTAATTAGATTCACTGCTGACCAAGGCAGAAGTGCGGATTCAGTAGTTAGGAAAAGTGTTGGTTGGCTGAACGGTCGCATCTCGTGCTGCGCTTTAACTCAGGAAACAGGCTGGTTTTCGATGAAAATGCAGGTAAAAGTAGCACATATTTACCTCTCGGGATTAAACTGGTGACTAATCTCTCTGTGGATTTACAAAAACTTTTAATCTAAAAAAAAAAAAAAAAAATCCCATGGAGTTATGAATTATGGTGCAATATTACTGTAATGCATTTTCAACTCATTATGTAATAACACCTTTTTTTAATCATAACCTTCGCCGCATTGCGTAATAACGTGTTACATATTGCAAAAGTTGATACAAAATGCGTGTGTGGAAAACCGCATTATGTAATAATAGTGCAACATGTAATAATGCAGTACATGTTTGTTTTGGTGTATTTATGCTTTGTAACTATAATAATTACATAACATAATGGATATTGCATGTGTTTATGTCTTAATCGTGATTTTTGTGTCAGTAATAATTATTAATGAGTGTAGCTTTTGTTTCTAGCTTGTGAACACATTCCCCATGACAATGAATACAGTGTTTACACCGTTCACCTGTCAAACAATTCTTCACTTGCGTCACCACACTTCACCCTTTATAACACCTCCCCGTGCATAGACATGCCTCTTAGGAGCCTTTCACATTCCGATTATTAATAGTAATAATTACTAGTTGTATATCTGTGATGAGGGCCGGAGTCTGATGTAGTGGATTAAGTTTGAGGTCAATGTGATCACGTTCAGTCTATTTACATTGCACTTCCTGTTCCATAGTGAAGGTGGTCAAACCTCAAATGGCGTCATGACACTAAGACAGACTGTAAGATTCATTTTGAGCGATTTATTTACACGCCGGTAAAAATACGAGCATGAATGAAAGATGAGAAACGTGACGGTCCTTGACGGTCTTTCTCCCTCTGCGGCTTCTGCTCCACCTCCTTGCTCCTCCTGGCCGCCTCCTTCTGAGCTTTCTTCACTTTTTTCTTTGAGGTGAGAGAGTTCAGGTGGAGGATTCTTTCCACCAGAACCTTGATGTCTTGTTTATTTCGTTCCTCCACCTCTCTGGCTCTGTGAAGTAGCTCCTCTCGCTCCCTGAAGCTCTCAGTTGTGGTCTCCTCAAGACGAGCTTCAGCAGCCTTGAACTTCTCAGCCCATTCTGCCGTCTTCTGCTCAAACTGGAAGGAAAAATGAGGAAATGGAAATAGTGAATTTCAGAACCACTCGCTTTCATCTGCCACTTGTTATTCCAAACCAGGAAAATTAAAATATAGCTGAAGTGTAAAGGTCTTTACCTCGAAAATCATCCCCTCCTGATTTCTAATCATCTCACGATGATGCTCTGCTTTGAGACGGGCGATCTCTGAATCCCCCTTGTTCTCCTGGAGCTGCCACTGCTTCTTCCATTCCTCGTCCTTCTTGGCCTTGGTGTCCTCTGAATCTTTGAGGTTTCTCTTCAGCAGGTCCAC
>OMNM01061197.1:0-19624 GCA_900302745.1 Parablennius parvicornis | reverse complement strand
AGAATCTGCTGCAGCCTTCGGTTTCGGGTGAGGCAAGCAAAAAAACAAAAAAAAACAAAAAGAAAACTAATTGAAACTTTCTCTCAATGATTTGCCACTTGATTTGACACCGGACTTTGCCATTGTCACAAAATCGATAAAGGCAAGACAGGCAGGATCTAACTGGAAAAGGCTTTTGACTTCCCATGCCCAGCGAAGGCTGGCGAGCGCGTCGGGGTTAAGTGATGTGTTTCAGAGGCTGAGTGGGTCTGGGACACCCAATTCGCTCAACAGTCCTCCAGAACTTGTGGGCCTAATGGCAGGTCAAATCACTGGGGGAGGAAGGGGACGGACTCGCTCTGGTGTGTATTTGAGTTGTGAACAGATGAGCGTGTGGTTATCTATTGTCTATGCGAGGTCATGTGTTTGCATGAGGAGAGACGAGAGAACCTCCAGTGGCTCTACAATGTTCCTAAACCACTAAAGCAAGCAATACCTGCAACGAGTTGGCTGCACCCACCTCCCAGAATCCAAATTAAAAACTGGGACCCCCACGATTGACAAAGCTATTATCGTAGTAATGCGTTAGCCACAATCTGCCAGCTGCTGTGTGCAGCAGTATGGATGTACGTGTGTTTGTGTGTCAGTCTGCTCGTGTGAGGGCCATCCTTGTCTCTTCCCTCACGTCACCTTTTATCTAATGAATAAATATAAATACAAGACAAATATCACTGCTGTCATATCTAAAATGTCAACTTGACTCAAGGTGTCACCGGAATTACAGTTAAAATCTGCAAGATTTTCATTACTTTAAGTCTAAATATATTGCTTTTTTTTCCCGCCCACAGCTTTACACATTTGTTGTTTTTGTATTCAGTTCACAAGTCAGCCAGTTCCATTACAGAGAGTACCACATTAGTGGGTTGTGAAAGCATCATATGCCTCTTATATGGTGTTTGAAAAGCAGCTATTGCTTCACGTTTTGTTAAAACAAGATAATCCGATGTAACCCCCAGGTGGGGGCCCTTGTGGTATTTTTCACTCAAAGCTCTGCTAATTTTTAAATTACTAATAATTTTGCTGTTGCCAGCAGTCAAACATTACTGAAACCAACAACCACTGATGGGCAATAGCACGTTAATGTAAACCGATTATTAAGTATGGAACAAAGTGAGGGATTACGTTTGCAAAGACAGTATTTCCATTACCGTTACCTTCCTGAGGTACTAAACCGTGATTTTATTTTGTGAGACTGTCTCGAAACAATGACGTATCAGCAGCGCGACGTTGTGGTGATCAACAGGAGAGAATATAGAGCGCAGGATAGAGCAGAACCTTCAGCGATTAGCGTTCGAAACTACAGACATCACTTTTTGTTCGACTCAGTAAAAGGTGACAAAAACATTAACGTCAGCTGTGCAGAAAACTTTTATCAACAGCGAAAATCTTCTAACAGCACAAGAAAGTGAAACTCGAGGAGAAAACGCCAGACGAGCCCGGCGAGCCCACACCTGGACCCCCCAACAACCACATTATTTTAAAATTTGTATACTGGAAAAAAAACAAGCAAACAGAATAAATTCTTGCTTTAGTTCATTAATATATGGAGCAAATTGCAGAAAATAGATTTAAATGTTCAATAATTTCCTTCAAGTCAGATACTGTTGCATTTAATTTAACTTCTGCTTGATGCAATGTTCATGAAGTTAAGAGATTCAAATGAACAAAACTGGTTAAAAATAAAAAAAGTTTCATTTGATCCAGTTTTATATGATAAAATCTGCAGAACAAATAGAATCAAAGGCCTTATCTCGTATTGAGGCTGTGGATCATATTTTTGAAAAGTAACTGAAAGTACCTACAATAAAGTAAGTAATCAGTAAAGTAACTGGATTGATTCCTTAGGGAAATAATCAGTAACTAGTAACTAGTCCCAAGTAACTTGACCAACACTGCCAATAACTTATAATTGAGATATCGGGTTTGACCAGCAGGCCGTGTGTTAAATCCATCAAGCTAAGAAAAGCTGTGGCCCTTTCCAGGATTTGATGTGTCAAAATATTAAAGTGAAGTCAAACACAGGTTGACACACCAAGTGTCAACTTCCAAAAGAAGGAGCAGTTTCCGAACTATGCTTCAGCTACGACAACGTGTTGTATTACGGTTTCAAGGTACAAATCTAATTCTGGCAGCCTCTCTGAGCTGTGGAGGGTCTCCGGGACTTAAAGGTTGGGGGCTGCTTCTCTAATACATCTGGAATAAAAAATAATTGCAACTTGTTCAATAGTTTTGTTTTTTTTTTTCCACAAACTTTCAAATCTCTCAATGGCATCTCTGTTATTTTCTCCATTTGGGAGACTTCTGAAAGACTTTATGCTTGAAGTGTGTGAAGCAGCATTTTAGGTTGGCCTTGGTTGAATGAGAATAATGATGCATCTTACACTGAGTTTGACATAAAGAAATAGTCAAAGGGGTTCGAACCCGGTGCACGGATTCCTGAAAAGCTTGAATAAATGCTCTTAGGCAAATAGAGAAGGCCATAGCCATTTGGATAAGTAGGGAGCAATTACACATGGGGATGATTTAGGGGGATGCTGTCACGGCGGTGAGGAGCCGGGACCTCTGCAGATGAAATGAAAATGGCCCGTATAATGGCAGAAGCGACAACGCAGACACTTTGGGGCAGACCGACTATTACGGGCCGTCAACAGCGGCAAGAATAAGAGCAAAACTATGAGGAAGGCAATTAGAGAGCGCGGAGGGAAATGGATCGCTGCGGCGTCGGTGCTGAGGAGAACGTTCCAGCAAAGGACTCCTGTGCAGGACGTTAATGCTGTGATTTATAGAATTTGTCATCACGGACATGTATGTTATAAATTTCCCGCCTGCAGTAATAGCCATAATGAGGTCACCAACTGCACGGTGTCACCTCAGCACTTTGGGGTTCAGACGACGCACTGAGAGAGGTCACCTGACCGGCGCAGGGAATCATTAGAAGGCGGCATCAGTCACCAACATTACCTTAATGCAAATGTCAGTCTGACTTTCTCTCTCACTGAAGTCATTGGGACGAGAGAAAGAACAGCCCAGTGATCAGTTGGGGGACGACCATCACTCAAAATCTACAGTACCCGATATGAACGCTCATCTGCATCATCATCATCATCATCATCATTATCCACAAGACCATCATCATCATCATAATCATTATGTAAATACGCTCTCGATATTTTGCAGTTTGGATCCTGGACCGCACAGCAGGCCCCGTCTTTGTATTTGCATGCGCATATTTCAGTGTTTTCCTCCAGAATGCGCCGCGGTAATTACCGCAGGATTAATTGGCATCTTTATCTCATTAGGGCCAATCTGATCAGAGTATGATGAGGTTTCCGTGCGCTCCCATTTGTTTAAGCCGATTGTGATAATTGCTGTCATTATTATGGCCTCTTTAGCGTCATCTGTGGGCCTCCTCTGCCTGCCTGTCTGGACCCCATAAAGCCCAGCCATGTGTCACGGCTAGTTTAGTTAACCCCTGGAATGATGCCGGTCCTGTGGCTGATGAACAGCGATTAGCCCCTCACACGTTAGCCCATTAACACGTTGCCCGAACCCCCACACACCCGACCCCTCCATTGCAGTCCCACCTTTGCAAACAAAAACTTTACAGGACCCACGTGGTGGCGCTGCATGGACTCTCTGTGAGTTTTACGAAGCCCCGAGGGCCTCGTTTGTCAATCCTGCACTGATGCACTTCGCCGATCGTGCCATAAAAATGATAGCTATCACTTTATAGACAATGAGAGGGAATTATTGTTGGTGCGTATGCTGATATTAGGGTTTTGAATAAGGCTGATGTTGAAAACTCGGAGGAGGCTTACACAACTCCCCGAGTGTGTGTTTTACAGCACTGTCACCACAATAAATATACTGTGGATCTAAAACATACAGCGTCAGAAGATAGCATTTCTGAGAGCGGGAGCTATTACTTCAACATGAACACAGATCTACAACCCACCAGGGAGAGGTAACAGACAGATATTAAGATATAGGGCACAATAGAAAAAGGGGAGTCGCAGTTCCACAGAGTGCAAACTTTACACTGCTAAGTTCTCTAAAGGGTGCAATCAAATTTTATAAGCTCGTAACTACCCCACCCCCCAACACTTTTAAATGTTAACAACTGTGCTCTCACACAATACGGTCCGTCCTCTTTCTTGATGAGCCCCATCTTCATGGATTTGCAATATAATAACGATCCGAGCTGCGTAACAAGCGAACGGCGTTTCACAGAGACAACTAGTGTCTTCAAGTAAATTCATAGGGCCAATGTACTGGCCCTCACAAGTCAATCAACTCCCCTGAGTGCCTTAAAAATGTACAGGAGAGGCTGCATCCATCAAATTCTTTGAACAAGCGCGACACTGGGACGCCCACGAGACTGTGACACATCCTCTACTTCTGCTCCTGCAACGTTGCATTGCGGTGATGCTACAAGTTCACCCAAACACGCACTAAGAAAACTGTTGCTGCAGAACTTGTCTGTTGCAAACAGTTCAGGATGTTTCTTAAGAATACAGTTGACTTTGTGACAAATGTCCTCCAGCAGCAGGCAGACAACCTGGCTGTCGCCTGTTGAGTTGAGTTGATCCACAAGGTGGTACAGTGAGTCACTGGAGAGTTCACGCTGCCCTCACTCTGGTCATCATTACAGCCTTTATCATTCTGGCACCAGCAGCTTCTTCCTTGGTGGTGATTTACTAAATTGTGAAGTCACTCAGTACATCAGGGGTCTTTGTTATCATGTTAAAAAAACAACAACTTCTTTTTACAAAGTCAGTTATGTACAATGTGAAATCCTCTACTTTGCCGGAAAACAGAATTTCTTCAGAATTCAATGATATTTCTACAAATTGATCCTTGGCAGTAGTGACTGTGTTACACAAATTAAAAACTTATAGACTTATACTTATATAAAAACTTATATAAAAACTCCTACATTGCTGCTTGTGTATGACCTTTATGCTTTTAGGATTGGTGTGAATGGAGATAAAACAGGACACAACTTCTGCTTCTCTCATGATAGCATGAACG
Organism: Parablennius parvicornis; assembly: GCA_900302745.1. Lineage (NCBI taxonomy): Eukaryota > Metazoa > Chordata > Actinopteri > Blenniiformes > Blenniidae > Parablennius > Parablennius parvicornis. The sequence goes on along the minus strand of OMNM01061197.1, from coordinate 14,554 downwards.
TCGATGTATTTTTGCCTCCATGCCTTGGGAAAGATCCTCTTACGCACAAGGTCACCTGACTGTACAAAATTGTGACTCAATATTTAACGATTGTTGTTTATATCTTTGTTTGACGAGATGTTATTCTGCGATCACAAAATATAAGCAATATACAACTTTTTATTTGTATTGTAAATGAAAATAATAAAATAAAAGTGAAATTAAAAAGAATAAAAAGTCTCTAGGGTTGAAAGTTGTCAGATATTTTTGATGAGCGTCTAATAAAGGGGTAAATAATCCGACGTGAACATTAGTCACTGTAACATTTTGTCTGCCTAATTTTTTTTAATAAGAGAGTTTTAATAAAATTTCTACTATCTCCCACAGACCAGATTTACTGATCCAGGTAACAGGGTCAACACCAAGCTTTTTATTCCCTTGTTGACATGAAACATCAGAGTTTAAATTGACCTCCTGAAGGTTTAAACCAGGGGTGTCAAACACATTTTACTTCAGGGGCCACAAACAGTCCAAATTCATCGTGAGTGGGTCGAATCGGTAAAACAGTGCCATTTTAACTTTTGAAATCTAAACTACAATGTTGTTCTTTATTGTCGTGCAGAGTACATGTGATGAAAATGACTATATTTTTCAAAAAACCAAATTATTACTGCAGATAATGACTCCAATCTCAACATAAACCCAATTTTAATGAAAAACTTCTGGTGAAAAATACAGTGAAATGTCAACAAAACTCCCATAGCTGTTGCATTATGGGTGTTTTTACAAACTTGCCCCAACAACACAGCTGCGAGGCTAATGCTAGTTTTAGTATCTTTCATGGCAGCATCACTGATCTCAGCTCAGAGTCTCAGAGTTGAGTCACTACTCTGAAGAATTTCCTTGGCGGTTTGGCAGACTGGATCGGAGCCTCTTGCCGGCTGGTTTTGGGCCTCTGGCCTTCTGTTTGATATCCCTAATTTAAAAGGTTGTTTTTCTTGAAAACTTTCACAGATATCTCTGCAGCACAACACAAAAATTCTATTGAATTGCCAATTGAAAACTGATGTTTCTTCACGTTCTTTTTGTTGTTACTGATAATATACCTGTAAGTCAAAACCATATCCATGAAATTAGTTAAAATTAATCAATAACTCAACCAAATGATATTATGTTTTTGTTTATATTGCTCCAAAATGAAGACATATCATGCTTATACGTCTGAGTTCAGTATTTTGGAAAGCTAATTGGTTGTGACTTCCTTTCAGGATTCACTCATACTTGGACTTTTCTGGTTTCTGAACGCTTTTTTGAATCTGAAGTAAGGGGACACATAAAATTAGAGAAGCTTTAAGGGAAAGGAGAAACAAATACTAAATGGTGTGTCGTGAAGAACCAGTCAAATTAGACAACCATGAGCTCCATCAGAGACCTGACAGCCTATCTGTTCATGACAGCAGCTGCCACCAGTTGTACCCACTCACCTATGCCTCTAAGCGAAAACAAAGCTTTGATTTCTTCAAATTCCCCCAAAAGTCAGCCCTCCCCTCCCTCCTACCCTGCGTGAGATGATGACAACGACAATACACTCCACCCTGCCGCCCCTCTTCGCCCCTCTCACAAACAGAGGAGGCACGTAGCCATCTGTACCTCCAGGGAAGCTTCCTCATCTTCAAAGAGCCACATGATCAGCATTATGGCATCTGAAAGACTCGCTCCATGACTGGAGAGAGTAAATCAGTCACGGGGTGGAAGACTGACACACTCAGAAAAAGGCGCGTTGACACCCTCAGCATGGCTGCAAGTCTATAAGAACTTAACACATGTTCTGTCCTGTTACTGTCACCTGCTTCAGCCTTTATGTTTGTATGTTTGTCTTTTCAGTCCCCCCTGCCACCCCCCGATCATTACGGAGGATTATATCTAATATGAGGAAGAATTGTACCTAAAACAGAAATATGTAAAACTATTGCAGAGACAGAGACTTTTTCCAGATCTCAACTGTGGCCAAAGTTTTCAGGAATAAACATTTGTGGAGACTTGAAGCTGCGTTTATGTGTGAAAGCAAGGCCTAAACACAGAGAAATATATGACCGTTATTTTCAAATATCCGGGTACATGTTAACGTGGCCTCAGTTTTGCTTCAGTTCTTTGGCTTGTTGCCAGCTCGTCTGTTTTTTCACCAGTCATTCCAGCTTTTTCTCTGTTGTCACACTGTTGTTTTTGATCTTCTTTCTGTCCAACCAAGATTCCAGTCCAGCCCTCATCTGACTTTCAAGATTTTTGACACGTGCTTACACAACCTTCCACCTTCCCTTTTCCCCTTAAGATTCAATAAAGAGACATGTATCTCGCAAACTGTGAGGCCACGCTTCGCCTGTGACATAAACATTGCAGACGACTTCAGAAATGCACATGTGTATGCTGCGTTCAGGATTTAATCGCTCAGTATAAGAATGCCACAGTGTGGCTAAAAAGAATTATTGACCTATAATTATATGCTTCTCATGTCGTTATATCCAGTTGTCATGGAAACCTGATGCTTCTTACTGCAGTACTTGGTCCACAGGGAAAAGTTGGTGTGACATCAGCTGCATCAAACTACTACAGTTCATTTACACTTTGGTCTACACCGATCAAGCCAGTGTCGACCACTTCACCAGCAACACCTCTCATTACGGAAAGAACAAAGTTTATAATAAATAAACTGCATAGTTATCACCCTCCCATGGTTTGAACTATAAATAAATTTTATGTTAACTAAAACAATTTTGATCATTTGAATCAACAAAAAAAATCACTGACTTTCCCATTTACATGCGGGCGAGAGCAATACCTTAAAAAACATTACTAATGGGAATATGCTGACATTCTAGTGGACAGACAACCAAGTTGAATTGTTACTACGATGACTGTCAAAATAAAACTACCATTTCCCAAGAGAATATGGACTGGGAGTGATGACACTCTGGAGGCAGACATTGTTTTTATTGTCTATCTACTGAGCATGTACGGAAGAACTATTCACCACGCTTGTGGTGCACATGTGCAGTAGCAGCAATATGTTTTCATGCATGGCATCTGTAAAGAAGGCTGATATGGGATCCGAAAATCAAATGATAAATAAAAACTTTGTTGGATTAAAAAAATTTATAAATCTGATTCGGCTCCACCAGCCGTTAACCTGACTGCACGTCGCTGCACTGGACAAATCAATGTCCAGTCAGTTTTCAATCATAAGATTGATGTAGGATTGGAGAACCTCGGCTTTCATCTTCATAATTTTAGTAAGCTATTTTGTGAAATTGTATTCAGAAAATAAAGAAGAAGAAAAAAAGACAGGGTTGACAGGGAACTGTACTAATTCTTGCATTCTATCCTTGACAAATTTCAATAACATGTGGAGCAGTCTGGTAAAAGATAACACCCTGTCGGGTTTCTTGACAAATAGCCCCCCTGCTACAACTATGGATACAAACTGTGACTACAAACTGGCTCAGCATTTGTGCAATTAGATAGACCCCACATGAACTGCAAAACTAAAAATGCAAGCATTTATTAGAACTATGGCTGTCGTGATACACCAGTTTTGATGATAACCATGAAATATTTTTTTCTTAAAAGATGAGAATGTGTATATGTTCTCGTGCCACGAAGCTGCTATGTATAGAGCTGGTATTTCTCCTTCTGTTTCTTCTGTGCAGCTTAATTTTCCTTCGGTGGTGCGGTAGTCTTGGCACCTTTCATACAGTACATTAGTAGCAGACCAGCTCCTTACCGTTACTCGGTTCCCAGGAAACTAACGCAACATGTTGAGGTTCACGATGACAAGAATGATTTTTTAACTTTATTCCACTCTGTCTTTGTCATCTGAACAGTCACATATTCTTGAACATACATCACTGGCTGACCAGAAAAATGTAAAGAAAACATGAACACAGCTTCAAAGGCTAGTGTTCAACATAGGCCATTAGCCATTTAGCATACATTGATGAGATGAGAATAACCAAAAGTGTTGGTTATTCTCATTAATTAAAAAAAAAAAGAAAAAAAAAAAGACCGCTGACGTCACTCGTCCTTTCTTGTGTACCTGCTGATACGTGACCTAAAGGAATACTCACCGGGTTAAATTGGGGAGCTTTCACGAGTATGAGTACCTCGTGCTGTATTAGACCTGATACACATTATAAAGACATCCACATACAGAGTATTAAAAGTTAACTTGTTCTTTATTTGATGGGGTCAACATGCTGAATAGTGGTTGTGATAAGAAAATCAAACATAGTTTCCCAATTCCATCCATAGTGAAATAGTTGTTCAGTAAACAATATGTTGATTGTTAAAAGGTGTCCAGCTTCCTCCAAAAATTTTAAAAGAAGTGTTTGTTGTTTTTATACACTGAGCTGCAGACAGTAGCTGTGCAGTCCATAATGCGGGCCAATATTGCAGCAGATAAACTTTGTGGGGAGCTTCGGGGATTGCGCGCTCAATTACAGCTGAAGCACTGCAAGGCACCGACAGCAAACGTCTCTGATGCAGCAGAAATATTCATGTCAGTGGTACCCTACAGAATCCAATAGGCCTGGCTGCCTTTGAGGAGAGACAGATGAATAATCAGAAAGGGGGGATGGGGGATCCAGCGCAAGAGGAGCTTTGGTGGAAAAAAAAGAAGAAGAGAAAAAAGTGAAAAAGCGAAGCAGCCTTTGCTCTGCTGCCTCTTTGAAGTCCTTCCTCCAGCAGACATTGGTATACAGACACACACACACACACACATACACAAAGAGCGCACTCGCCCTCTCTCTCTCTCTCTCTCCCTCTGTTTTCTCCTCTCACTCTTTCATCTCCTCCAGATCCCTTCATCTTTACCCTTGGTTTGCTCAAGGGATCCCCCTGTCCCTCAGTACTTACCACTCGCTTGCTGTCCAGCCTTTGATATCAGCTCACAGCAAGATCAACAGCATACTTTGGATCCATTTCTGCCGCTGCCACGGCTTTAATAACGGCAACAAAGCCGAGGCTTTTCAAACTGCACTGACTCACATCTATTTGTTATTCATAGCCACCATCATTTCCCCAAAGCACCGAAACATATGCATGTGGAGCTGACTTCATGGTTTCTCTAGCACATGAAAAGAGAGCTCTCACTGTGTGGGTTTCACACACACACACACACACACACACACACACACACACACACACACACACACACACACACACACACACACACACACAAATAAAAAAAAAAGTAGTCAGTACCACTCTGAACACAAGTTCGGCAAAGAAAAAAAAGTTCACTATGAAGTGTGTCTGTGTGTGGAGAACTCCAGTAGTGAGTTCTAACAAAGCCTGCGATTGAAAATAAATAATGCAGTTTCTACAAAGGATTGATCCTTGCAAACTACAGAGCTTCAAACATGAGCAGGCGTGGAAAGGGGTCAGGGTTGTAACCATGAATGCGGTTGTATGAGCATGCATGCAGCGTCCTGTGGTGTGATGGTGCTCTCTGGCCATGCAGATTAACGCAGCCTGGTTCTGTCTCAGTAAAGGTTCTGCCAGCCTTCAGGCCAGACATCACACCAGGCATGAATCATGGAAATGTCAAGAGCAAAGTCTGCCACAGAGCACAGAGAAGAGCTTCTGTGCAAGACGACAGAAAACCGTGAACAGCAGCCACATGAGCAGATGAATGACCATAATTATCTGAATTTATTACGTTATCTGTTTAATTAGAAAAAAATATAACTTACTCCATGTTTAAGTCCACCTCCTGCTGTTGTCAGCAAATACAAACCGAGAGCAGAGGAGGATGAGAAAACCTCTGAGCCGAGCTCACCGATCAGCCACAACATTATGAACACTCACAAGAACGGCTCGGAATATTCTTCTTCATGACCGCTGTTTGTCGCTGGGATATATTCAACTGCAAGTGAGCTTTTAGTCTAGAAAAATGCACAAACATAAATATTTCTCCTCGTTAAACATAGGCCAGAAAATAAAGACGCAACGACTCGGTCAGATGATATCCAAACTCCGGAACTCCGCAGATGCTCTTAAACATTACCTGCTAACTGTCACTTGAAAACAAACAAAATCATAAAATCCAAACTCAAGGTGTCAAAATTCCATGGCTCATTGATGCATGTCGCCCAACTTCCAGTACTAAAAATAACATAAAATAACCGGGATGCACAGATACCACTAATTTAAAGGATGAGTACGAGTATTAACTTTTAGCTACTCGTCAATACCGAGTACCGATAGGAGTGCTTATTAAATGCTATACATTTTCATTTAAAAAAATGATACCTGAAGGCTAGGTGCTGCCAAGAACATATGTAGAAATTAGCATCGCTGGTGTGTGGGTCCCAAAAAAGCTGTTGCATGTAGCATGTAGCATGGCTTAGAGTTATGCACTTAAACTAAAGAGCGACATCGGCTAACTCTGCTGGTGATTAAGTTGCTGGTGTTGTATGAACTAGCTTTCTCTTCTTCTAGAGATTTTAGCAGAAAATAATTTACAGTCTCGTTAATATCAAAGAATCTTTAAACCACGGACATTATGGCGACATTGCTGATGGATGACATCATGCAAAAGTCGCCGGCTCATATCGAGGATCTTTCACGAGTCCAAGTCAAAGTATTCTGTGCAGTGTCGGACACAATACCTGACAGTGGTACATTACAACTGTCCATTTGTTTTTCTGATCGGTTTTTCCAAGTAGAGGAAAGCCCTTGTTGACAGCTACTGTACCAACGAGCGAGAGTAATGAGACAGCAGCAAACAAGTCAGGCCTCCCTGGAACATATATGAGCTCATTGTCCTGTTCAGCTAAAGTTGTAATATGGTGACGGAACATCAGTGGCGTGAGGTCAATGGGACAATATCAATCAAACAACAATTACACAACTGATTTACATGGAAAGTTATCATTACTTCTGGTCTTTTATCAGCTGTATCGACCAGCTGGGCTAACATGGGGGCAGCCATCGCTTCGTTGATAGAGCTGTCATTTGCAAGGTTGTAGGTTCGATCCCCCACCCACTCCCTGTCCAGATGCTGAAATGTCTTTGAGTAAAACGCTGAGAGCTTCAGATGCATTGGGCTGAGCTGAAACAGCCATGCAAAGCAGTAGCTCAAAATCGTACTGCTTTTTCATGAGATATATTCATTTTGAGGAGAAGTGTGTTCAACTTTTAGCCCAGCAATTTAAGTTTTTTATGACCCCTTCACCCCAGAACATTTAAAGAGGAAGGTGAGAACCACTGGTGGGTCTTTCTTCCAGATGATCGTGGGTTCGGGTCCCATGCGGAGACGGGAAAGTCACGCCATCTAGCAGACGGAAGAGAATGAAATCGAAATGTCAGGAATAAGGTCAAAATGTCAAGAATACAGCTGAAATGTCAACAATAAAGAGAAAATGTCAAGAACAATGTCAAAATGTCAAGAATAAAGTCAAGATCTCAAGACTGAAGATGAAATGAAGAAAATATACGAACACACAATCAAGATGAAGACACAATTTAGTCAAAATTGGAATAATTCAGAAAACAAACTGAGAAGATGATTTTGTATGACAACTGAAATTATCATTAGCATTTTCAGATAAACCTGAAATATTGCAGAAGCTAAAATGTTGAGAAGCAAGACAACATTTTGAAAACATTTTTTGACTTCTATTTTGATTATTCAACCTGAAAGGACAGGTTGACACCCGCTAAACACATCAAAATACATAATCGTATTTTGAGGGTTTTCACAGGTTAATATTCATCCTGTCATCCACATATAAGTTTACTCTTTGAGTGAAATTAATGTTTTCAAGTGCAAATCGGAGCAGCTCTCACGTCTGCTATGTAGATCCAGCAGAGGACAAATTGTGACTGCAAATGAATCACATGTATTTAAAAAGAGCTAAAACAAGTTGATCCGATTAAATGAATACATAGAACACACGCAGAAGGATAGATTTATTCTTTTCTCCGACACTGCCACAGTGCCGCATGCTATGGACATTTTCTGGTACAACACACCTCATTTTAGAGAATGGATCACCATCTTCCACTGCGATAGGACAATAATGACCAATTCTTTGGAGGCTCCATTGACACGACAACTGTGAGAGTCACTGTAATAACAATCCGACATGGTCGTCTGTCCACCAGAATGTCTGTGTTCTCCCATTGTTACGTTTAGTGCATCTTTCTCTGGGATTGTGTGTGTCTGCTAACTACATTGTTTTCAGCATTTTTGCAAGTTCCATGTAAGCGAATGTCGTTGCAAAAACATTGCCATGTAAAGAAGAAACTAACTTTTCTGAAACGAAAACATAATAAGCATTCTGACACAGTATCAATACAAAACAACGTTTATTCTTTATGACATTAATCACAATCATCGAGCAGCAGTGTTTTACGTACGTTTGATTGAACTCTCCTGTATTTGAAATAATCTGTCAGAGCATGTTGTTCCCTGGAAACAAAGCTTGTTCTTCTGACTGCTGTGCACTTCTGCTGAGGGTTAACTTCCATTGTCGCTATTGCTGTTGTGTTGTGGCTTTTGCTGTTGTGTTGTGAATTTTGCTTTGTGGTTTTTGCTGTTGCATTCTGACTTTTACATTTGTGTTGTGTCTTTGGCCATTGTGTTCTTTTGTTGTGGTTTTTGCAGTTGCAGTTCCATTGAACTCAATAAAGAACATGCCGAATCAATCATTCAAGGCTGTTATTGATAGAATAGTTCCGTCTTACAGAATTATCAATCATGATTCACGATGTATACAGTTCATACTGTATCCATCTTTTTTTCCCCCCTTTTCTCTCTCAAAATATGTGCATGTGTAGGCGACCAGCAGGCCGGAGGATGACATTAAGCCTTATGAGATGTTCCTCACGTACTACACCAACTGGTCTCTTAATAAAAAACCTGTTGATTAAAGCTGGAATGATGAAACCAGAGGTGATACAATGTTCCCTTCCTCTGATAGAGGACACACAGCACTAACCTTTCTACCACATCACCTTGAGGAAATGGGCCACATGATTAGGAAGGTGTTAGAGGGCTGCTATTTTTACACTTCACTCTCCCTTTCTGTCTGTCTTATTATCTCTTTCTTTTTCTTCCGGGAAACAAATGATGAAGAAACGCTGGCCGAGGTGGCATAATGATCCCTCGGTTCACTTTTTGAAATATTCAGAGTCAAAGATGATTCCAGCCACTGCGGGAACGCCGAGAATCGGAGCCGAGCGAGCTGGTGAGCTCGGAGAGCCAAACTTATTCTACAGTGACAACAAATGTATGAACCATCAAGTTTTGATCGGCGACAGATTGTCGGCAACTGCAGCAGGTACACTTTGCCATATATGAGTGCTCCTCCAACAGATGGATCAAAGATGTGCAGTGCACAGCAGATCTGGAACTCTTAATAATTCAGCAACTTCTTGTGTGACATTGACTGCAGTTTAGCTCACTCTGAAACTGGGCACAGATGGAAAGGCAGACGTGTCTCTTACAGCAAACACTACACTAACAGGAGAAGTCCCAGAAGAGAGCAGGAAAGAAGTGAAATAGGTAAGGACAGACAGACTGCTGCACGAGCCCCTGGAGACCCGGAGAGACTGCTCCTCAGCTGCGCCTGTTCAGCTGCTAACAGCTTGAGCTACTGTGCCACATGCTGCCGGAGACACGTCCTCCTGTTCGCCGCTTTAATTTGTGCTGAAATTGAGAGTACAGGCAAAAACCGGGCGGGTTCGGAAATGAACGAACCCAACCCAAAACGATCGAGGTTGACCCAGCTGCACAATCAGATGAATGCTTTCGTAATCATGGTTACATAGAGCGCAGGATGGAATCCCACAAGTAAAACAAAACATTAAAAAAGTTGAATAAAATGATATGTGATGGGCTGGTGATGTGTCCTGGGTGTACCCTCCTCATCTCTCCCTCCATCAGCTTAATAAACCGGTATCTCAGCAGGATTTCAAGAAGTCAATCTATGCATTTGTCTGAAGTGAAATTGACGACGGTAATCCTGCTTCTGTTATATTCCAATTCATCCAGAACTCTCAGGTCGTCTGGATCAAACATGCTTTCTGTTCCCACATTTAGAACCAAACATGCAGAAGCTGCTTTTTGCTTTTATATCACAAATATACAAAAACGAAAAGAAAAAAAAACAAAAAACAGGCTGAAAACCTTTTTGTTTGCTGCTGCTTTTCAGTAAAACAAGTATTGTTTTATGTTGCACTATATCTTTAATAATTGTGTTTGTTTATCCCCTATTTTTTTGAGTTTTCCTTTTTAATTGCTGAGATGTTTTTGATTTATTTCATTGAGTTTGATGTTTTTTCTTGTATGATGCACCTTTCTCATTGCTCTTGCAAATTGTTCACATTTGTTAACGTAAAGCATTTTGAACTGCATTGTTGTTGGAAATGCACAAATCAAGCTGCCTTACTTCTCTTTCAAGCCTCAGTCTGGTCACGATACTCTCCAGGTGGAGTTTCCTCTTGTTCTGGATATTGTACCACACTTTCTCCCCGAAGGAAAAGAGTCATGCCACATATATTTTCTGAAGTATTCAAGACATGTAAATAAACTTCAACCAATCCCACACAAGTGTCCTTGAGTACTCAGTCCACAGACAGAAGAAGGAAACTCGGAGTTCAAGCAGTGATGAAGTTGTTTGCCAGATATTGTTACGGACTCGAGATGAAAGGAGTCCAGAGATTTGCTCAGGTAGCAGCAGTGTACTGAATCACTCCTGGATACAGTCTGTCAACAGTCAGTCAGACAATAAAGTGAGACATGAGAAGAAGAATCAGCAGGCGCCGGCGCTTGGAGACAGAGTGGTAAATATGACAATGGCTTGGAGATGTAAACAATGTAACTTTTGAAAAAATAAGAATTAAACTTTTTACAAGCAGGACACATTTTTTTAAAGTTTTTTTTTTGACAGCACACGACATATTATTTAACCTCTCAATTAGTATTTTTGCGTATATTTTTATGCAGATGACGGATTTTCGTAAGATTCCAAACAGAGCTTCTACAGCCTTTTGAACAAGTCGTTTGTAATGCAGTAAACTATGACGTGTCCATTGTCATAACAGACGATGACGCCTGATCCTCCCTGATAATCTGCAGCGTCATTGTTGACGCTAAATCGAGCGGGGTCAATAACCTCAGAAAACACATGACGTTCTGTAAATGAAAGGATTATTATTAAAAGACAGTTTTCTGTGCCTCTCAGACACTTGGCCACTTATTACAACAGAAGACCAAAAGTTATACACTCTGCCGAGTCTTCGTTATTAAGAGTGAGGTTGGCTTTTGCTCTTTAAAAACTGACAATATGCATAAAAAAAAAAAGAAGACATTAAAGGGAACTAAATTCCATGGCTGTCACAAACAGAAATGAACTGGTGAGAAGCAGGTTTGCTGACAGTTTTCAAGAGAACAATTAGATTTTGCAGTTAGAGAAAAGCTCAGGTGACACCGAGGTCTTTGAAGAGGAACTGGGACACTGTTTCTAGGAGAAAAAAACTGCAGCCGGAAACTTTAGCTCAGATGAAATGAGCAACAAGAACAAACTTCACTGTAACCAGTCATGTTGGGGTGGGAACAAGATTTTTTTTTAGAAATACAGAAAAACTGAAGTGTATGTTAGCAGGAAGAATCTTTCACTTATGCCCGTGCTTGTGTTATTCATCATACAATACACTGGTTTGTTTCTTTCTTACTTTTGAGATATTAAAGAAAAATTACAGAGATATTAAAGAAAAAATCAAAGCAACGCAGTCAAGTGTCTGCATCTCTTCATCCTTCTAGTTTTATTTGGTTACGCTCCTGTCTGGTCTGTGTTGCTGGACGTGAGTCCTTCCTGTCGCCTCCGCTCCGTGTGACTGATCATCCTCATATGTGTCGCCCGTGTTTCCCACTTCCCGTGTATTTAAACCCCTGTTCACTTTGTTTCTGTGCCAGATCGTCTTTTACACCTTTTCATATGGAGACTGTCGTAAGTTTTGGCAGTGATTGTTTGGTTTTGTGAAAATATCTTCAATTTCATCACGTGTTTTCTGCACCACAACAAAGAAAAACGTTGAAGTTTTAATTTAAAGGTTATAATGGCACTACTTTACTGGTCCGGGCCACTCAAGATGAAATTGGGCTGGTTGTGCGTGATTGGCACCCCTGGTATAGATTGTGAAACGACAGACAGATGTCATTTTTTTTTCTCCATGGAGTTAAAAGGAATTTAGCAATTTTTTGCAAGCTTAGTTTTGAGTTTATGTGTGCATTTACTGAACAGTGTATAACCACAGAAATAAATATTTAAAATATACTCCCAATAAAAGTGTCACATCTGCACAGAGAATAAGCCAGTACATGAAAACAAGACAATCACCACTCATTTCCAAACCGCAGTTGCTAAAATCGATCACACCAACCTAAATTTATTTACAAACAAACCTGTACACAAGGGTTTCTGGGATATCAAAGATGGCGTCGCGACAGCTCCTGCGAAAATATCAACATTTGACCAATTTAGCCTGAAAATAATCCAGACTTTCTCAAAGAAAGAGTCTTCAAGCCACGAGAATAGTCTAAAATATTATGAAACTGACTGTTAATCGTTTTTCTAGTACGACTTGAGATCTTGCATGATCGAGTGTCCATACTTGTCCAGAGGATCTCCCACAAAATTTAAATGTTGAAAAAAATGCTTTTGTATGAGTATAGTGACAAATTTCCTTCAGAAAGGTTTTTGGAAACATATTAGAGATTTACATCAACAAATAAATCTGGGTCCTAAATAGTTTCCCCTTTCCCATGTGGATTCTGGGAGAGGAACTTTAAATATCTTTACCACAGTTTGGACCTTTCCCACACCAGGGGATTGAATATGAATGATGTTAATAAAGCTTCTGCTCCATGGTTGTGATTTTAACCCCGTATGTCCCACCATCTCAGTGACAAAGAAACAAAAGCCCAACACCTTTGATGTGGGAAAAGCCAGAATGTAGTTCGTCTCCAGAGCATTCTCACTATGAGAAACTCCAAGTCCGCCCTGGTTTAATCCTCCCATGTGTAGATTTATGTAGTGCGTTCAGAATGGAGGCTGCAGGTGAGGCACAAATGAGGGCAGTAGGTGGACTTCGCCACTTTACAAGGCTGTAGCTCATCCCACAGAGAGGCGACCCTTTTTTGGCACCTCTCTCTTCCCCAAGGTCCAAATGAGAGATCATTTTATTGAATAATGAAAAGTGAAATCACTTGTGCTAATTAAAGACACAGAATGATACCTAAACCTTCTCTGAGGTTTTTTTTTTTTTTTTTTTTTTTTGCTTTCCTGTGAGTTAAATAGTTGAATCAATCACCGTGAAAAGAGGTCATGACAGAAAAAAATGTTTCTATATTTCTATAGTCCTTCTACCGTCAAACAATGACATTTTGCACAATGTATGTAAATTGTATTTAGACTTGGCTTTTTAAAAACATGTTGTATTAAACTAGGTTATTACTACCAAACATTATGCAGAATTTTTGTAAACTTGTACTGTTGCAAAAGTAACCCCAGTAGCTTCTTGTGCTAAATAACTGTGTCAGAGCCAAATTGAAAATTTTGGAAAAACTTGATAATCCGCTCGATAGCTGCTACTTAGACAAGCTCCATCTTATAAGTATGGAGTGGTAATGATGTGCCAACACCGGAGCAATCATGCGTGTGTTTATTTATAACAAGCAATCTGAAGTTCATTCACTGCTGGTCTTGGCTGGAATGCGAGTTATTGGCTGATCTGCAGGTCATTGAGATGTTTGTTAGGGTCGACCAGAAGGACTGGATGTTTGGAAGAAGCAAAGAAAAGATATCTTTTGTTTTTGTTTCTTTCGCAACACTTTGTAAAGCTAAAGTAAAGCTTTTTTTTTTTTTGTCGAGCTTGCAGACTGTTTGGAAGCAGGACCGCTTAGTGAGAGATTTTAAGGTGACTCGTCACAGTCTTTGTAATTTTTCAACCTGTGACTCGAAATAGAAAAATGCTGCGGAGTCGCTCTTGCTGCGAAGGCGACGGATTAATCATTAACGAGCACTCGGACAGGCTTTATATGGAAGGTTTGACTGGCAATGAGAGAAACTTCCACACAACTTGGCACAGTTCCTTCGAGACCTCTGAAAACCCCCATGGCGGCGAATGAGTCAAACACGCACGCACAAACAACACACACACACACACACACACACACACACTTCATGAGGATAACTTCCACTTCAACTGGTTAGGTGGACTGCCTGGTCTTCTCTCTCTCTCTCGCTCACACTCTCTTATTCCCCCAGCTCCCCGATTTCACTCTTTCTTTTTCTCACTGCTTATCTCACGGACATCCCCGGGGCACCAGTAGCTGTTAGTGTCGCGCATTGGAGGTGGCGGCGAGGGCAGGGGGGTTGGGGGTCTGGTAAGCCGCTGAGCACCATGGTCTCATTACCTCCACATGCTCTCCCCCCAGCCTGAAGTGTAGCGGCCGATGACGAGGGGTGGCGGACGGATCCTGATTCATTTTGATGTTGCGCACATAACGAGG
>OMNM01061196.1:0-13826 GCA_900302745.1 Parablennius parvicornis | reverse complement strand
TACACAGCAGTTATTACATCATCATTAGTTATATCTGCCCCATCATCACTCCTTGGAATGCCCTCGTTACAACAGCAGCATTGTCCTCTAATTCAGATGGTTTACTCAGACATTAGTTACTTTCTAGTCAGCCCTGGTGTCACTCAGGTCTTTATTCATATTTACAAAAGTAGACTAGCTTCATCGAACCAAGACCTTCAGCGTGCACTGGCACGGTTTGCAGCCGAGTGTGAAGCAACTGGGATGAGGATCAGCACCTCTAAATCCGAGGCCATGGTTCTCCACCGGAAAAAGGTGGCTTGCCCCCTTCGGGTCGGTGGAGTGCCCTTGTCCCAAGTGGAGGAGTTCAAGTATCTCGGGGTCTTGTTCACGAGTGAGGGGAAGATGGAGCGTGAGATCGACAGGCGGATCGGTGCAGCGTCTGCAGTCGTGCGGACGTTGTATCGGTCCGTTGTGGTAAAGAAGTAGCTGAGCCGGAAGACGAAGCTCTCAATTTACCGGTCGATCTTCGTTCCTACCCTCACCTATGGTCATGAGCTCTGGGTCATGACCGAAAGAATGAGATCCCGGATACAAGCGGCGGAAATGAGTTTCCTCCGTAGGGTGGCTGGGTGCACCCTCAGAGATAGGGTGAGGAGCTCAGTCACCAGGGAGGAGCTCGGAGTAGAGCCGCTGCTCCTCCACATTGAGAGGAGCCAGCTGAGGTGGCTCGGGCATCTGTTTCGGATGCCTCCCGGACGCCTCCCTAGGGAGGTGTTCCGGGCATGTCCCTCTGGCAGGAGGCAGTGTATGCATGTTTTTAATCTTCTCTTGTAAATAAAAATTCTGACGTAAGGTCTTTTCATTTTAATGTCAAATTATACATTTTATGGACATACAGGAAATGCATAATCTGCACTTTGTGGAAATTGAGGACGTTTAATATAAGAGTTGACAATCATGAAATTGATGACAAATTGCTTAAATTTAAATGAGATAATGGTATTTGTAACACAGTTTTACATCATAAAGACATTAAGTTTGATTTAATATGACAAGTCACAGTGTTCTTACCATCAGCAACATCATGACCAGGTTAGTCATATATGCGGGGAGGCGGTCTCGACAAGTGAGCTTTTCCACCTGGAGGAAAGGAGTCAGTATGAGGACATGAATAGGTAAAATAATCAAACTGATTTCAACAATTTATTTCAGAAGAAACCTGATGGTGCAGATAAACAGAAAGGTCTGAGGTGTATCGTGCTCTTCTGTTTTTACCTTTTGTTGGGATTTCTTACCTCATAAGGATCAAGTGGCACCAATTATGTAGGGTGATTTGGCTATTGATAATGATTAATAATTATCAAAGATAGTTATTAATTATTTAATAGATACATTATTTAATTTATTGTGATTTGTAAGGAGAGGCAGGAAGGCCATCCTCAGTCTCAACCGTGTGTTTGGAGAACAATAGAACATGTATGGAGGTATTATTGGTGAAAAAGGTTTGAGCACTTGTGAAAGTGGAATTTGTAGTGTGTATCGTGAGTTGTAGTTGTATACAGTGACTTGTGTACCTGTAGAATTATTTTGTGTACCTGTAGATTTTTTTTTCTCCACAAATACAACACTCACACATTCACAACTTCTTAATGCAGGTGATCAAATCCAGTTTTACAGATTAAAAAACTGACACGCTCACATTTTTACTCCAATCATTGTAGCAAATCTGGTGAAAAACATGAGTGCACCTGTGTCATCTGTGACTTGCAAAACTGGATTTGTGCACCTGTAATTAAGAAGTTCTGAATTTGTACTTGTGGTGTTGTAATTGTGGAGAAAAAAAAATTCTACATGTACACAAAATAATTCTGTAGGTGCACAACTCACGATATACAACGACAACGCACAGCACATAACTACAACTCATGGTACACAACTACAAATTCCACTTTCACAAGTGCTCAAACCTTTTTCACCAATAATACCTCCCTAAACATGAAGCTAGTCTTTAGCGTCTGCTTCCTGTCTGTGTCTCTGTTACAGGCCAATCACTAAAATTAATTTTATGTGACTGCGATTTGTTTTGTAAAATGTCTGGAGTTGTCAGATGGTGTTCAATTACATGTGTGATATTGTTTTTGATGTGATACAGTATGCATCCGGTTGTGAGTTAACAAGTTAGTAAAGCAAAGATTAGCATGCAGATCCTGTGTCTGTTTGTCAGCGCTAACGTTGGTTTCCACTTTGATAACTACTCCTTATATCATGATCAATAGAACTCAATCACAAGTTATAGAATTAACACATCTTCATAAAATTTTAACAGTTATGGGCATAGCATCATGTTAACTTTTTTGGTCTGTGTAAGACCTTGTGAGGAGAATGCCGAGATCATGTGTGTTTAGATATAAGATTTTTTCGCCACGTTTGTAACCATCTTCTGAACAGAACGTTGACTCCTCATATGGTAGTATATGTTCGTCCCGCTTGTAATGTACAAATTATTTTACAGACCAGAATTCGGCAGAGTCTCAGAATGGCAAGGAGGTTCCCAGATAGATAGAACACCGTCTGCGATCCTGAATGCTACTAACTTGATAATAAATCTTTTTATGCAAGAAAGAAGCATCGCAAAGTCCTCTTTCTTTTTTTCCACACCTGCATGAAAGTTATATAAACCTCATCAAAAAAAATCAGTACAACCTTTACAATACAACTCTTATGGATTTGATCACATTCAATCAGGAAGTGTGTATACACATATGCTATTCAAAACTATATTCAAATGCTCACCAACTACTTTCTACTGCAGAGTGGTCTGTTGAAGTATTTTATCTTAAATCTTTAAATGGAGCTCCCATTTCAGTCACTCACAGAGACAATAGGCTTTACATTCTTCAGAGCGCTTTCATTCCATCTTTGTTTCAGTGGTACTTAGGACCAATAAGGGTACGTCATAATTGTCCCTCCTATCTCCTTAACCCTGGAAGTGTTTAAGTGGCAGCCATGATAAGGAATGTCAGAAGTCTCAAGCAAAGAAAAGGAGGCTCGTTGCTTCCTTTATAGCCTCCTTTAGCATAGGAACCACTGATGCATCCTTTAGCAAAGGAGGCCAGCTCACGCTGCCCCACAATTCCTTGCGGCAACAACATTTAAAGGGACCCGCTCATCCCAGCATGATGATTAAAAAGGGAGCAGATCATGTAAGTTACCAAAGCAATAATCGTTCAAGAAAAAGGCATCAGAGACATTTTTAGCCACGTTATGCTTTAGTGAACATATTTCATTCAGCTAGGAATGCTTTGTGCAATTGTACATTTGTATGCTTACAACAATTTCATAAAATCATACTTATTTTGGATTAATGTTGACTCCTGAGTTGAAGCTGAGTGTGTGCAACCATTCCCAATGTGACGTTCTTTTAGTTTCGCTTTAGTTCCTTGTAGCCTGGCAGCCTCTTTTCCTTTGCGTTACATTCAAACTTTGTGATTTGAGTTCATAAGTGGTTAGAGGCATCGGGGAAAGTGGTAGAAATGCACTTTTTGTAGTCCATTTTCAGAAACTTGTAACTGAGAAATGATAAGGGATAATAGAATAGGAGGCGGAGTAGCAAAATTTGTAAAGAAGGGAGTAAATTATAAAATGGAGAAAATATGAAAGGAATATGAATAATTTCAAAAATATGGATAGAGAGGACTAATATATCAATCATTAATTATAATTCAGGTAATATAATTAATATGGAAGATTTATAGAAGGCAAGTGGGAAAATACAAGGAAAGGTAATATGGTGTAGAGATTTTAATGCCCATAGTACATTGTGGGGAAGCAAGGGACTGACACAAATGGGTTAGCAATAGAAGAGTTTTTAGAGTAAAATCAATTGGTTTGCATTAATGATGGAAGAGGTACAAGATAACAGTTCAACAAATACTAAAAGTGCCATAGATTTAACTCTTATATCCTATGTTGCAGGTATGTTGCAGGTATCAGCACGTGGTGTGAACTAAATCAATTCAACGCAAGAGAGTTTAGAATTGGATAGATTAAATTAGATTGGAGTTCATCCAAACCAGGATAGAAGAAAAAGACCACCAAGATGATAATTGGATAAAGCAGAATGGCAAGTTTTTTGAATTGCGAGTGAGGATCGATATTTTGAAGTTAGATATGGAAAATACTGAGACGTTTAATGATGCTATAGTCAAGGCTATAGTACAAACTCTGGAACAGACAATCCTAAAAACAAAATGAGCAAAGACTAGGAAATCTGTTCCATGGTGGGATGAAGGATGTAACAAAGCAATTAAAGCAAGAAATAAAGCATTTAAGCTCCTTAAAAAGCATCATAATTTTGAAACATTAATTAGGTATAAAGAGGCCCTGGCAGTCGTCTGGAGAAATATAAAGATAGCAAAATTTACATACTAGAGACAATATTGTAATAGGTTAGGGAGAGAAACACAACTAAAAGATTTATGGGGAATGATTAGGAAAATGAATAGAGTGGAAAATAACCCTGGATTAACAGTAATTGGAGCAGAAAGAGCAGAGGCTTTAGCAGAAACATTTGTAAGGATTCATAGTTCTGAGAATTTAACTGAAAGAGCAAGAATGACTAAACAAGAAATAATGAAACAGAATTTAGGAATAAAAGACAAAAGACAAGACATAGACCAAGAAATGGATGTACCATATACTGTAGCTTATATGAATTTAGGAGAGCAATCGCCAATACAAAATCCAAAAGTTGAGTCAGAGATCTCAACTCCTCACGGGGAGGCAGAAGTGTTTCAGGACACGAAAAGTTGAGTCCAGGAAGTTCTGACGCTCACAGTGAAGACATTTTTCAACAGGGTCTCACTGTTCTCGAACACGAAGCCGTAGTTTGGGAGGAGCGAATCGCAGTGTCATGGTGCTTTTCACTGCAGACTCTGTTAATCAGATGCAGGTGGCTTTTTATTGCAAATGCCAATGCTAGGTTAGTTAGCTCAGCAGATTAGCATGTGAGATAAGACCAGATTCCAGGTCAGGGACACATAGGAAGTAACCTGTGTCCTTTTCAGGTAGATAGCAAGTATTAGCCTAGCATGCTAGTTAGCATGGTAACAAAGTTGGTTCAATTGAACTGATATTTGGGGGATGGCCTAAAAGGGGGGCTAGGATTCCGGAGCACTAGCCAAATAGCTGGGTCCTGCCCACTTTTGACCCCACCCTGGGGGTTAGGGTTGCATGTGTGTTATGTTAGCAAGCTCACAAGCTAACTCGTGCTACATGAAAATGCTAACGTGTGCTGTCACGTATACTACATATAGTAGTGACGGTATTAAGGGGGTATCAGGGGGCAGCACAAAAAAATTTCCTGTGGAATTTTCTAGTTATTATGACTATCCATCTTTCTATTTTGACATCACATTACAAATGATATTCTACTTGTTTGATCTCTGACAAAAAAAAGAGGAACCTTCAGTATCTCTCTATCTGCTATTTGCCACTAGAATGGCAGTACAAAGTAAACTATTATTTTACTAAATGTTTTCGTGAACTGCAGAAACATTATTCCTGTAATATGAAAAATGAAGTTAAATCAGTTACCTTGTGCTGTGATTTTCGATCTTTCTTCATGGACTTCTGCATTACTCTGAACTCATATTCTGCTCTGGGATGATCCTGTGAGTGACACCAACAGAAAGACCAGGACCAAGTAAAATAAAGTGTCTTCAGCAGACAGAAATCAGAAACACAGACTGAGGCCATGTTTACACATACCTGGATGCAGTGACATTCCACTGCATTTGTGCCTTTCTTTTTCACATAAACGCAACTATGAACCACCTTAAATGATGATTCCTCAAAACTCGAGCCACAGTGGAGATCTGGACAAAAAGCCGGTCTCTCGTTGCATGTAAAGCTGGATAGGTGGATAATGACGTCAGAATATGCGCCATCAACATCGTCTGCGTCCTCAGTGTGCGACCCATGTTTACAGTTTTGCTCTGATAATGTTTCCAGGTAGAGCAGTGCTCGTTTTTATGTTTTTTTTTTGTTTACATTTACAATCACAAACTCTGCGTGACGTCAGTCCAAAGAACGACCATCGCGTCTTTATTGAAGCAGGAACAGGAAGTCATTCATGCCATTCGTGCTTCTTGGTACACTGCCCCCTACAGGGTTGGCATGTTCATAGTAGCTATGAACCAGGTGTACATGCGGGTCCATGTAAAAGACTTTGTTTTTGTAAACGACCATGTGTAAATGAAGGGATTTTTTTACATGATGAGGGGGCAATATCTGTTTTATGAAAAACCCAGGTACGTGTAAACGTGGCCTCAAAAATACCAATCAGTATAAGAGTGTTGATGAAAGATACATATAAACATACATACATACATACATACATACAGAGAATAAACATGCCAGGAAAAGTTGATAAGATAAGATAAGAGGGAATTTGCCTTGTTGCGGCAGCAATGGACAGTACAAAAGAACAGCAAAGGAAAATAATACAAACAATGAATATGAAAAACAATACCAACAGTAACAATTATATATAAATTGACTAATGATTTTGTTTGAGGGTTGAAATGAATCATGTTTTAAAAGAAAAACTTTCATAATAATTAGTGATTTTATTAGAAATCAAAATATATTTCTGATTTATTTAATCTACATATGTCACCTACTTGTTTGAAGTTTTTTATGTGAGTATGTTTATTCACTTGCATGAATTTAATTGCACTTTAATACACATATAATATATACAACAATATGCAATTTTACATGATGCAAAATCCAGTAAAATGTCCTAACATTTCTTTCAAACATTGTCAAATGGCTTTTAGCTTAATTTGGATAATTTGCTAACTCACCCACAAAGGTTTGTGATGAGGTAAACTTATGTGACTGAGCTCTCTGATCAGTCTGTATTGTTTCAATGAATTACATGCAGAAGTTATTTAAATCCAAATTCAAAGTTTTGTTTGTAATTTTTACATTTTGAAAAGTGTGGGATCAACTGATACTCTGATGGGGCATTTTTGAACACATCAGCTTTAGATCATTCAACTAACAGACAAGATAAAACATCATTAAACATGTATCGTGTGTTTATATGAGAGAGCATCATATTTAATGTTCTGAATGACAGACGCAGCTTCGAAAGTTGTTAAAATACAGTAAATTGTCCAGAAACACAAACACAGTGTGTGATTTGTTAAGATTGGAGATTTGCAGCAGAATCAGTCAAAAAGTCTGAAAGTGTAAAGAAGGAAAAGGTAAGAACTTATCCAAACCTTGAGAGCCTCCTGTAAAAGAAAAAGAGACCAAAACAGAAGATCAAATTATGTGACAATTACTGATCCTCTATTAATTGATGTCACTGATTTAGAGAATAAACTGAATTCCATCATCACATATAGAAAACAAAACCTTTGTTACTTTTTAGAATTTAACTTTAGAGGTGTTTGTGGATCTAGTGTCAGGTGTGAATGTTTGACAGCAGAGGTATGTGATTGTGTCCTGTAGATGTTCAACTGTATGATGTAAAAATACTTTTATTATCAGCGTACCATAAACAGAAAGCTTTCATTACAGATTTTGATTATATTAATGTGTACACCCTAGATAAAGCACACTGTTACTTTTCCTGTCACAGTTACAATTCCCAGTAAATAAATCATTTAGTCATTTAGATTAAAAAAAAGTGTTAAATCATTATTTTTGTTGAAAGATCAAACACTTTGCAGATTGGACAATCTGGCTGGCCACTTTTGACCAACAGCCCTTATGTTTAAAAAGCTGATGCTCAATTCTAGAGAGGTATATAAGACTAACTGTTCACTGAAATCACTGGCATTAGAACAATGACTGTAACAACTAAAATCACTCATAGAGATAAAATGTCTGTAACAGCTAGAAAAATCTTAAAATTATTGCAACAGCTACAATAGCTACAGCAAATCTTGCTGAAACGGCAATAACATGTACAAATAGTTAACAGTTATAAAAACAATTTTTATTTTATTTAACCTTTATTTAATCCAATGAGATCAAGATCTCTTTGACAAGGGTGACCTGTCCAAGAGGTCTGCAGCACACATCACATCATTAGATTTAAAACAAATAAAACTGATTTAACATTATACAATTGTTAAAGTGAGACAAACTTTATAAGATAAAATGCTGTTTTAAGGCAAATTAGAATAAAGTGCAATATAATTTTGAGACATTCATTAACAGTATAAACTTTAAAGAGGCGTATTCATCAACAGCAAAAACTTTAAAAACACAAACACTTATTTAGAGATCTTTGCACTTTGGAAAGTAATAATGAACAGAAATGATTTAAGGATATCAATTCTGTCATTTTGGTTTCGGTTAGAAGGTTGTTCCAGGGGGCAGAGAATCTAAGCATTTGCTTTCCCAGTTCAGTCAGAACATGAGGAACATGTAGGTGAATGTGGCAGAGAGCTGATTAAACCCTGATTGGAGTCAGGTGTGCGGCATCACCTTTCTGCTAATAAAGATGGAGCTGCCGAGACATAGAGGATGACAGGCGAGAAACATGCCAGACTGAAAAGTCTGTGTTGAGAGTTCAGTTAACAAAAACATGGTTAATGGACTTGCAGACTCCGTATCTGTGGGTGAACCCGAATGTGGTACGCTCTATTGTCACACTGGCTCCCCTCCCTCCAGAGATGGTCTCGTGATGCGCCGACAACGGCATTTCAGCCGACGTGTACCACTCCAGAGCCCCACAGTGTCGTCCTCCTCTGCGGCACGGCTGATCCCTGTGTTCCTCTCACGGGGAAGGGACGGCACTGCTGGTTTAGCCAGCACCTGGGCGGAACGGTTCTCTGGTGAGCCCCCCCCCCACTGGGACAGCAGCAAGTTGAGAAGGTCGGCTTGTCCCCTTCTGCCGCAGGACTGACTCCAACATCCTGCTCGGCGTGCTCTCGCTGTTGATGGGTGAGATCCATCAGCAGCCGAGCCACATCCTCCACTGTCTCCCAGAATGCCACTGCTCCTGGAGCGGTCCCCAGCGCTCTGTGGGCCCGACAGGGAGCCAGTGTGGCATCCCCGGGTTCCCCCACAGAGACGAGGAGAACTAATGTCCAAGAACCATTTTTTTATTTAAATTAAATTCTAAACTCAAACCACACCACACACAGACTTTTCAGCTGCATGTGTCTGCCTCCCGCCTGTCACCCTCCGTGTCTGGGTGGCTCCACGTTTATTCGCAGACATTTTTATGGGAGCATTCATATGAAGAACATAGTACACAGTACTTAGGGAAAAACATGATCGATTATGAGAATATAATCCAATCTTGTTGCTAAGTTTACGAACTAAAATTGCAATGTGTAAAAATGGTTTAAAAATAAAAACTAATAACAAATTACATCTTTCTTCAAATTTGATTCTTTGTATGTTGAAAAATTGTGATTGCAAGTCAGTTTTGATCAAAAGTGATTCAAAGAAGAAAAAGCTGCGAGCTGTGAACCAGGCCAAGGGCACCAAAGGCTCAGCAATGGTCCAAAGAAGACCTCAGGTTTCCATATCCAGGACTTGAAACATTTAGACATCACAGCAAACTATCAAAGGTCATAGAGCCGTAATTTGGCTGTAACATGCAGCGTAGGTCCCTCATCAAAATGCCCAGCCCCCATCAGCTTCCCTCGATTGTCGCTCTGTGTGGCTGCCTGAATAGTGGGTCAAGTTAGCAAAGAAATGTCCCAAATGGGGGACTACTGTAGTATGATAAATAAATAAAATAAACATGTTTTTTTTACACACTATATTGATCAGGTGGACAGGTAACCCAGTCTTATGGCAGTTTGTCAAATCTTCATGAAATGGTCACAAAAGTGAGTATATTATTTGTGTTCTGTGACATGTTTTCCTTTTTTTTTTCTTTGTTACCTAGAACGAATTTGAAGCTAATACATTTCAATTGGACTTATCTTTTGTATCCTTGTCACATTTTTTTTCCTGTTCGACAATGTGTTTGCTATGATGTTTTTGTCTTGCTTTTCTTCCAACAATCAGGCATCAACTAATTTTACTCTATCGCAAGTCCACACTGTCTTTAAAGTTCCCAATAAAGATCTGTGCATCCATACTGACGAGCATTAACATTTTTTGATCACCTGCTCTCAGCAGGTACCGTGTGTTTAGCTGCATAGAAGCTCCGTATCCCTTAAAGTATATCCCGGAATTTTCTGGATGAAGTGGACAAACATCATGGTTCTGTGCCGGCGGCGGGACAGGGTGCTGCTGGTCGGGACCCACGGTGACGCAAAAAAATCACAATACGTGCGCTGTCTAATAGGGAAAATGATCCAGACATGAAAGATAAGTCCAGTTGAAATGTATTTGTTACAAATAGTTAAAACTGCTAAAAAAACTAAAAGTGACATGATTCATACTGGTTAATATCTACAAATAGACAAAATGACTAAAACTAAGAACAGTTTAAAAATTTTAACGAAACTAAGACTAATACAACTTTTTATGTTTCTTCAAATTTGATTCTTGCTACTATTTATAATATAGGGTGGGAATAGTTTAGTGCAGGAGGGTGGGTTAATGGGAAAAAATATACATATGAAATATTGCGTTGCGACAAAACCGCCCTTTATTTTGACTGTCTAACAATACTGTTGTTTTGTTCTGTGCAAATATCAATAAATAATATCTGGGGAAAAAAAGTATTCTTTGTATGTTGAAAAATTGTTATTGCAAGTCAGTTTTGATAAAAAAAACTGAAACATCCAGACATCTCAGTAGGTGGTCATAGAATTATGGTCTTTGAATGTTTGTGTTAGTGTGATACCACTGACCTCCTCATCTTCAAATCCAGTAAGGTCCCACTCATAGTTCAGTCTCATCTGCCTCCTCTTCCAGTGCTCCATGAACATGGCAGCTGGGACCAAACAGGAAAAAAGAGGACAAATACATTATAGACAATCCAAGCCAGCCAAAGTTCAACTGGTACCAAAATCACCAGAAATGTACCCAGGGTGTGACAGAAGTGACCCAATGATCAAAGTCAAGCAGTCACTGTAGCTCCCAGTTTTCCACTGCAAACATGTCAGAAACACTGAAACTCTGAACACGCCTGTGTTTTCTCTGAATGACACTCAAGTTTCCTGAAAATCCTAAGTGGTTGTATTTGTCATGGAACAGTTCCAGATCCAGTTCTTCCACTAACACAGAAAGTGATGTGTATGAATGGGTTAATCCAGGTAAAAACAATTTGTGAAGTCATTTAAGCTTACAAGGGGGGGCAGGTAAAGTGTGTGTGCCCGCCCGGTTGGAGGAGAATGAACGAGGGAGCAGCCCTGTTCCTTCCTGATCTATGCATGTTCAGTACGATATAATAGTGTTGGCATGCTCACTGCCTGTATCTGCAGTTCTCTTCAGTAATAAAACAGATAATTGAGGCCCAGACAATCGAGGTAGGACTGTATTTTCTTAATTTACTTGTAAAGCACTATGATTTGCCTTGGTTCTAAAATCTATATTTGTGAAAGCAAACATGTCAGGCACAAATAAATCCCTGGTATGCCAGTTCATACAGTAGATATGCTTCTTGTCTACTATAATTATATGCAAAATATCACATTTTCTCCTATTATTATACACACAAAGCTTTATTGAATCAGGTCCCAAGTGTCCGTTACGACGTCTTTAAGTGATCTGTTAATACTTCGACTATATTCAGGTTGGTCATAGTGGCAGAACATTTTCTCAGGAACATTAGTTTCATTGTTAAAGAAAAGATTCAAGGACCCACTGAATGAATGATTAGAGTGCTGTAATGTTCACTCACCCCACAGAGCCATGAATATGGAGAAGAAAACCGTGGCCGGGTTGTCAAACAGGTGGCTGGCCCGAGCTGTTCCACAGGCTGTGCTGAGTCTCCAGTAGCTGCACACTCGGTCACACAGAGGACACATGGTAATGTTGTTCCTTGGGTGGCAGATCTCCATGCTGAAAAACACACGCGCACACACACACACACACACACACACACACACACACACACACACACACACACACACAGTCCAATGTGTTTACAGACCTCATACATGTTCTGACAATACGTATCAAAATGGGATTGTCAGATCTTTTAGAAATTGTTGTAGGCGTCTATTTGTACACAAAGATGTTTTCTTGAAGTGTGCACATTCCAATCAAACCCCAGGCAGGAACATTTTCCTTTTCAAAAAGCCATGTAATGCTTTTTAAGAGGCAGGTAGTCTAAGAACCCCAAGTTTATAATTCCATGTAAGTTTTTCTGTTGACAATCTTGGATTTTCTTTCCATTCCATATGAATTGTCTAATGAGCTTATTAAGGTTTTCCAAAAAGCTGAGTGGCACTGGAATTGGTAAGGACAGAAAGAGGTACTGATCATCGGTAATACATTTTTCTAATAATAATTCAGCCATTCAAAGTAATAGGTATATTTGTCCATTTCTTTAGATCTTATATTATTTATCATGACTAATGTTAGATAACTAAGTTTGTATAGGCTTTCAAAAATGATTATCCACCATTATTCTGAGGTATCTTATACCATTTGGGACCCATTTAAATGGAATCGTCTGCTGATGTTCACCATAATAAAGTGTGAAAGCAGAAGAATTTGACAATTTTTGCATTTTACCATATATTCTGAGACAGAACCAAAAGTAATATTGATTGTAATTTGGTAAGAGAGTCAAGTGGACTTTTTAAATAAAGAATTGTGTCATTAGCCAGACGATTGATTTTGTGTGTCATTTGACCCACTGTTACACCCCTTCTATCTGAATACTGTCTCACCATCTCACCCAAAGGCTCAATGGCTATAACAAAGAGCTCAGGGGACAAAGGGTGAATTGTCTGGTGGACCTGGCTGGAAGGGGAAAGTTAGAATGGTAATAATTTTGGCTTGCGGTTTCTTATAAAGCGCTCAATCAAAATTATTAAAATGATAACCAAATCTGAATTTAGACAACGCCTTGAATAAATATGGCAATTCAAGCATATCGAAGGTCTTTTCAGCTTCTAAGGTAACAGCTATGTTCAGACTAGAGATTGCCACATGAATAATGTTAAATTACTAGTTATTGGCAGGATCTTTTCTGGATATAACCGATCTGATCTGAGTTGATCAATTTAGGTGAGTATATACTCATTTAGTGTTTGCTAAAGCTTTAGAGATCTAAAGATGTAGTCTGAGTTGAAAGGTGAGATTGGGACTTCCAGGAGGATGCGGTCAAGATGGCTGCTGAGGTTTGGAGGGTAGGGCCTGCCCGTCTACTTTGTATGCTTCATTATACTCAATGACTGCAGAAACATATAAAACATGGGTTTGAAGATTCATTTGAGATATCATGTCGACAAAATCTCATTATTTTACCCAAAATCCCTCTCACAATCAGCAAGGCAAGGGTCAGCAGGACTGTATGTGTTGGACAACATGGCGGAGTCCTCCTGGATGTGAAAATGGAGCTTCAGGGAATCAAGGTCATAATCGAGGGGCTGGTGGCCGGAATCTTGGGCGTTATTAACAAAGGAATTAAAACCCTTAACGAGACGCTGAAGGGGCTTAGATGCAGGATCACCAAGGCAGAAACCAGATTTTCTCAACTTGAAGATGAAGAGGTTAAATAGGGCCTGGTGATCGCAGAGCTGAGGAGGAAGAATGCCACACTGACGGAGAATGTAACTGCGCTGGAGGTCTTTTCTTGCTGCCGCAACTTTGTATTGTGGGGGTGAAGGAAGGGATGGAGGGCCATGATTTGGACACCTTAATGAAAGATTTACTGGTGGAGGCTCTTGATATTGACACTA
>OMNM01061195.1:0-25167 GCA_900302745.1 Parablennius parvicornis | reverse complement strand
TATGTTTTTTTGGGTTGTTTTTTTAATGGGATAACAATGAACAGATGACACTTTGATACAATTTGAAGCCTGTGTTCACGCTTGTTTGACATTGTAAATTCATTTTCACCTCATTATAACTCAACACGGCCATTTATATGTTAACCCCTGGCAACAACGGTGAATACACCCCAAAGTGAAAATGTCAAAATTTGGCCCAAGGTGTTAATATTTTGTGTGGCCACCATTATTTTCCAGCACTGGCTTAATCGTCTTCGGCCTAGACTTCATCAGAGGTTCACAGGTTTCCACTGGAATCCTGTTCCACTACTCCACATGTGTCAAACTCCGGTCCTCGAGGGCCGCAGCTCTGCATGTTTTCCATGTCTCCATGTTTCACAACACCTGAATGTCCTGATAGTTCATCACCAAGTTCAGCAGAAAGCCTGATAACAAGCCGCTCATTGCGATCAGCTCTTTTGAAGCGGGGAGAAAGAGAAAACATACAGAGCTTCGGCCCTCCTGGATTTGAGTTTTATCACCCCTGACCTTCTCCATGACCACATCATGGAGCTGGTGGATGTTAGCGACCAGGCGCACAACCACCTTCCATGTGAGGAAGCACCACAGATGCATAATAGAGTTTAGGTCTAAAGACATGCTGGCCAAGGTGATGACCTTCATCCCCAGCTTCTCTATTAGCAAGTCACTAGTTGTCTTGGAGGTATCTTTGAGGTCTTTGTGTTGGAAAGCTCCCCTGTGGCCGTTTCTGCTTCAGTATGTCACAGCACCGTCCTGTGGAATTATATTGACTTCAAAGAACTCTGGAAGTGGACTTATTTACAATAGAATGGACTATTAATTTTCTGACAAATTTGGACATGATTTTGAATTGTCTTTTTTTTGTGTGTTTATATATATTTCTTAAATTTTTGCATATTAAAATACAGAACAATAAAGCACAACAAAAAGAAAAAACACAAACAAAATCACATGCCCACACCCACCCCTGCTGTCACCATTATAAATAAAGAACTGACATTGCACATAATCAATCAATCAACTTTTATTTGTAAAGCGCTTAATCATATCAGCAGACATTTCAAAGTGCTTTAACACAAAGAGAAGACAGAACGTAACTGGACCCCTCCAAAGCAGACGCAAAATGCAACAGTGGCCAGGAAAAACTCCCTCATGAGGAGAAAATTGTCAAAACTCCAAATTCAGGAAGAAACGATGGGACAGACCCAAGACTCTGGAAGGGCGGCCATCTGCTAACACCGCTGTGTGAAATAACAAGAGATAGGACAGGAAGAGGAGAAGAAAGAAAAGGGAGAGAGAGAGGTAGAGAGTGGCAGACAGGTCAAAAGAGTCGTCATGAAACTCTGACAATGACCAGTAGAGTTCATTCTGGAGTGTAGGGCCATGGTTCTGAGGTGGGGTCACGCCTCCGAGGTGTGTTCACGGTCCTGGGGTTGGATCGCGGCCCTCGGGTGGGGTCTTGTTTCCAGGATCATCATGGCCCTGGTCTGTAGTTTCTGGATTCTTCTCCTCTGGTCTTGCTCCCCACCTGTTGGAGAGAAACATAGACGGCGGCAGCATCTTGCAGGTACAGTAACATACAAAAGAGAGAAAAAGGAAAAGAAGCTGCAAATGTAAATTAAAACTCCCTTTAACGGGAGAGTGAAAACCCTCAGCAATCTAGACCTATGGTAGCTTTGTTTACTGGTCCTATTTTTATTTATTTATTTTCCTAGTTGTAAGTTTTATTATAAGCTTTGTCGAAGATAAAGGTTTTTAGTCTACTCTTGAATAAGCTAGTGGTTTCTGCCCCTCGGACTGAGGCTGGAAGGTGGTTCCACAGTAAAGGAGCCATATAGCTGAATCTTCTGCCTCCTGTTCTACTCTTATGGACTTGACGGGTTAGCAGCAGTCCTGCATCCTCAGAGCGAAGAGCTCGCGGAGGGTGGTATACTTCTAGGATCTCCTCAATGCAGGACAGACCCTGTTGATGAAGAGTTTCATAGGTGATCAAGAGGATCTTGATCTGTATTCTGGATTTTATTGGAAGCCAATGTAAGGTTGCCAGCACTGGAGAGATGTGCTCTCTCCTTCCAGTTCTAGTTAGTAAAGGTGCAGCAGCATTGTGGAGTAGCTGGAGGATACTAACAGAAGAGTTCCTTCTTCTCTGAGGATGTATTGAGCATTAGGAAGTTGATAGCCATGCAGGACTCTAATTTAACAAGTTGGTCAGATTCATTAGCTTTAATAGATAAATATAGCTGGGTATCATCTGCATAACAGTGGAAGTTGATGTTGTGTTTTCTAATAATATTTCCCAGTGGTAACATATAAAGATTGAACAGTATTGGTCCAAGAACAGACCTCCGCACCAAACCTTTTCATGTGCTGAAGATTTATTGTTGACATGAACAAATTGAAGCCGGTCACATAGATACGATTTAAACAATTTTAGGGCCAAGTTTTTAATGCGAACATCATCTTCTAGTCTCCTCAAAAGTATATTGTGAACATAAGTTCAACTGTAAATAGTAAGTACAGACAATATAGACCAGGCCTATATTATATATATAAAAAAAAAAGTCAAGGGAAAATGGATGTTGTTAACCTAGGAAAGTAATTTAGAAATGATTTCATCACCTTGAAAAACGTCTGCTCTGAGCCACATCGTGTGTACTGGTTTTTTTCTAATTCAAGATTGCAATGCGTCACAGAGGGTGGTGTTAAATCTTTCCATTTTAAAAGAGTAACGCAACGAGCAAGCAAAGTGCTAAAAACTACGACCTTATGGCCTCCCATTGGAAGACAGGTCTGATGTGACCCCAAACAATGCAGTTAGAGGGTTCGGCGTTATCTTAACTCCCAACACTGTGGATAGTGCTTCACATATATTTTTCCAATACCTTTCAAGGCCAAAACATATGAGAAAGTGGGGCCTCACCAATTTTACATCGATCGCACGTAGAATCTGTTTCTGAATAAATTTTTGCATATTTAGATTCGGACATGTCCGCCCGATGTACAACCTTAAATTGAATCAGGGAGTGACGTGCGCACATAGAGGATGAATTGACCCGCTTTAAGATGTTGGACCAAATGGAGTCATCTTATGCCACCTGAAGGTCCCCTTCCCATGTTTGCCGCACTTTAGAGTCAAGAAGAGGAGAAGACAAAGCCCTCAAATTCTTCATTATTAAAGAGATTGGACCTTTTCTCTTTAAATACCCAGTGAAAATGGTGTCCAATACCGTGTTACAAGGCTTACGTGGAAAATCTCTTACAGCCTTTCTCACATAATGACTAATCTGCAAATGTCTGAAGAAATTAGGTGAGGGGAGAAAGATTTTCTGAGATAATTGTTGAACATTTGCAAAGTTACCTTGCATATAGAGATCGGCTATACTTTTAATGCCATTCATATAACATGCTGTAAATGTGTTGTCATGCATGGAGGGATAACTAAAGATGATTATGTGTTACTGGGCTAAAAAGATCCCTTTGTAGTAGCTTGTAGTTTTTTCTAAATTGTACATAGAATCTCACTGAGTGAACCACAGTATAATTACCGCCAGATATGCTGGACAGAGATATAGGCATGGGTGAGGCCAAAGGAGCTGGTAAGGATACAGAATCATATGAGAGTCTTTCTAAAGGCACCCATGCCACGTCATTCCCGGCAGCTGCAGTGGACCCAGTACATGATACTGTGTAAATTTGCTGCCCAATAATACAATCTAAATAATAATAATACAAGCTAAACCCGCCCCACATTTTAATTTCTGCAAAAAATCCTTGGCAAATAAGGTTGTTTTCCATTCCAAATAAACCAAGATATTGTTTCATCTAATTATTTTAAGAAACTGAGAGGTGTAAACACACGTAAACCTTGATATAGGTATAAGTGCTTTGGAAGAACGGTCATGCTGATTGAAATAATCCTTTCAATGAGTGAGCTTGGAAGAGAGCACCAGGCCGTCAAATCCTGTTTAGTTTGTGTTAACAGCCTTACAAAATTTTCCTTAAATCCTTAGTCATTATAAGACTCATTATATGATTTTGAGGTGTCTCCGTGTAGATAGGTGTGTGTCTGTGTGCAGATTTGTGTGAGTAACTTTGGAATTCAGATGATGAGTTGATTTGGTAGAGCACATAAAATCATGTCATATTAAAACTAACAATCACTCTTAGACCCTGATTACACGACAAGGAATACGAGTGTATCCACAAAACTTTCTTCACTTTTAGGGCGTCTGTTAGACACCAGTGTGCAGATCTACTGTATCCGCGAACTTTTTATACCTGCTCCCAAAAGAGGAAAGATTCTTTCACGGTCACGACTCCCCCCTGCAGAGACGGCCATAGGCTATGCAGCGATGTTGCTGCGCCTGCGCAAGTGTCCCCCCTCTCTTCGCGTTAAAAATACTTCATGCTTCATTTTGTTCATGTTTATAGCTGCTGCAATGTAAATGCGCTCCCCCTTTTTTTTTAACAGATTAGGTGTTGTCACGCGAAACGTCGTGCCTTAGTGAGGATGAATTAATATGTCCGTCTGACGCTTTCAGGGATATTACCTTCCAAGAAGCTGACAACAATGCTAGTAAATTACATACAATGTATTAGAACTTAACTCTAAACACACATGATCACCTGGATTGTAAAATGAGCGAATTTGGTATCAATATTGATCCTGATAACCATTTCTTTCATTGTGTTTTGAATTGTAAAAAATATAATGCTGGTCAATTCAAAGAGATTAATACTGTAGGCGTTTGTATGAAAACTATAATCTAAAAGAATACTTGAGTCCATTTAAAAAATTCAGTGTTATTGCTGTGTCAGAGGCATGGTTAGACGATGAAAAGGGGTCTGATGTGGAAATGTAGGGTTATGTACTATTTACTTTAAATAAGAATAGGAAAAAAGGTGGTGGAGTCACACAGTATGCGGATGCAACTCTGTGGAGTAATTTAGTTGACAGTAAGACAACTACTACTGATGGAGTACATTAGTGTTGAAACTGTTCTTGAGGACTCTGAAAATATTGTCAGTAGTCTATATAGAACACCTGGATTTTGTTTATACACATTTAAAGGAATCATATCATACAACTTAACAACACTTTCACATGGTTCCTATTCTTCCAAAAACATTGTATTCGAGGTTTGTTGCCCCAAATACAGCTTGTCCTTGATTTTCATCCATTTGAATATTCGCTCTTTAGAGCTGCGTTTGAATCTGCTGGGTTATCGCGGAGCTGGACTGACTCGGCCCCACATGCCCATATTAGGAAACGGACGTCTCCATACTCTGCTGGTCATGTGCTTTGTTTACATTGTATCGAGCCCATGTCACGGAGAAAAAAAAGTCAAGGAGAAACGCCATTCATTCATACCAATCTGAACCATAAGCTGACCAAGAAAGAGAAGCTCTTGAAGAAGTTCTAACTCTGCCGCTGCAGCGGGACGTTTTAGAATAGTTAGTAAAGTATATTGTGTGTGTTCATTCGTTTGGTTGAGTTGTTAATTGCTACCAAGTAGCTAACGCTGCTAACTATACGGTAACTGTTGCGGTTTTTCATATTAAAGTGAATTCATCAGACCGTCAGACTCTACAAAACCTCCCTTTTTATATGATCTACAGTCTCTATAATCACAACATTGGTGACATGAAAAATACCTCACAATTAAAAAAAAAAAAAAAAAAGGTTGCATAGCAAACTGCTTCGAAAAGTAATATAAAGCATATAAATCATAACATTTTATTCACAGTTCCCACATTTGCAGTAAAGTCAGGAAAAGTTGGTACAGATCCATTCGTTAGTAAGCGCTGTCCTGGCCAACGTTATGAAAACACTCGTCAGTGAAGTGCTGTACCATGCATACAAAACTTTGCGAATACTTGTTGGTATTTTCCCATTAAAACTAAAATTAATCCACTGGGTCCTCACAGGCTCAGTTGAAGGCAGTAAAAATAGATTCCTCTGCTTGTTCATACAGTTAACAAAGGTGCATCAGGGGTGTTAAGCGAGGATTAATCTTGTTTGGGATAGGCTAAAATTACTAATGACGCAAGTCGGGCTTGCTTTCTGACTTGCTCACTGGAGCAGACATTTTTGAATAAATTTAAAAAGTGGGGGAAAGAGGTAACACACTTGTTTTGACTTCTGGGGCATCTTTCCCAGGTATGGGGACCTATATAGCCGTTGGAAAACCATTAGAAAGTGAATTTTGCATGATATGACCCCTTTAATCAAGAAATAGGAAGGCTGTTTGACAATTTAAACAACATTGACGATTTCAACATAGATCTTCTGAATCCTCATAATAAAACAAAAACAACAATGTACAGTAACACTCTTCTCCATCTTATTCTCAAACCTTAATTTGTGTGTCCTGCGTCACATAAAAAAGGGCCCTTAAAAAAGGCCTTTTCTACAAAAGGCCCAAGCCCCAGAAGTAATCTCTCAGCAAGTGATCTGACTCAGAACACCTGAAGCCTTGGCTCCTCCAGGATACATCTGTGTACCCAGACAAGCAAGGAAGTCTATGCTACTGATGACACTGACCAGGCCTATAATGGATTTTTATTCACATATCAAACTGTATGACAAGCACTCTCCATTAAAAAAGTGTATTATAAAGAATAAAAATGTCGTGGATAAGCCATGTATTACACACAGCATTGTGAATGCACGCAAGTACAAAAATCATCTTTATCTAGTATATCTAAAACACTGAACTTAAGTGGCTGGGCAAAGAGATAAAAATAAGTATATATCAGGAGAAAATCCTAGTAGAAAGAATATACATTCCTGAGTGATTTGTAAAAGTTAAAGACAATTTTTTTTACCTTATTCTTGGAAGAGAAGACAATGTCACAGTTCAACCTTAGCATCCTTGGCTGAATTTTTTGAATCTGCATTGAAGGCTACCAAAAGTAGCACAGCGGTTCCAACAGTGCTGAGACAGGTCATCCTTGAACACAGACTCTAAATTAAACATAATAATTCTCTATGAGACAACGGACTATATGTAACGGAATTACTTAATTAGGATACAAAAAAAAAGTAACTTAACGCTACAGTACATAAAAAAATGTGTAATCTCGTTACAGGTATATTAGATAAAAACTGGGATTAGTGAGCTGGATTACAATAGAAAATCAGGGAGAGGGGGGGACTGATATTGCACTGTCATGTGCACAAGGAAGAGTAGGTAGGTATTAATTGTGGCTACACACGCCATAACTTTTTTTTTTAAGTCTGCTCATTGACTCAGTAGCGGGTCCAGCAGGTTGTTCAGTTATTATCAATCAGTGATTTATGCTGCCAGATACAGCCTGTCAAACCTATCAAATATTTGTATTTAGTCTGGGGGGGAAAAAACAATAACATTAAAACCAACGAGAGAGAGAGAGCATATGCTCATCCAGGTGGTCAAAAGAACGACGTTTTCTATTTACCTTTACATATCTTCTGTTTGTTTTGAAAAAGCTGAGCACATTTTCTTGAATAGAATTGTTTTGAGGGCTAATACATGAATAATTGAAAGCTTTATTTGTATTGTGGTTTTGATTCTTTAAAAAACAGTCAGTGTTAGACACTTAATTTGTTACTGAATTTTGATAGTGCCCAAATTGTTCAGTGCAATTTGTGTATGCTGTGTATAAGATTTGTCAATACACTGAACAGATGACACTTTCTATTCTTTCTTGTCTTTATTTTTTATGTTTGCTGGTAAAGTAAGTAACTAAAAGTACTCTGGTACATTACTGGCAGATTAAAAATCAAACAAAAACACATAAGAGAAAAAAACATAAGTACAAAATCTCATAAAATGCATAAACCTTCTTCAGCTGCATCATTGCCATGCCAAACAATTGTATATGAAAAAAGTCCATAATTAAAATTATCTTAGTTGATTGATGTCAAACTGGGAAAATGTAAGTGTATACTCATGAACTAAACTTATTAAAGTTCTAAGCAAAACACATCATTATATGGTAATCAGGAGACATTGTCTGAAAAGTATTAAAATGCCAATAAGGAGAACCAGTCGACCTGTTGGATCTCCTTTCCTTGGCCACGTTCCTTCCTAAACAATCACTATTCCTAAAAAATAAATGCGAAATCTCAAAGTCATTTTCTCCTAAGCGTTATTGCAACCTAATTATTAACATTTAACAATTTCAGTTGATCTTGGTGGCGGTATAGCCAACTTGAGTTTCAGCTTCTGGTCCACCTGCAACATCACACATCAGATTAGACAGTTCAATACATTTTTACTGATGATTGACCACCAGAGCAATCCTGACTTTAAACATTATGCTGTTATTTGGAATTATATCTAATTCTCCTTATTATAAAATGTGCCCTTTCCAGATTATCTTTTAACTCTAATCATGTTCCTCATTGTTATTGCCATTTATAGAAAAAGAGTACTTAAAAAAATGTATATTACATTAATTTTAAGTTAAAGTATGTTCTATTTTATCTTGTATTTTCCATCAACACAAAAAACCCATCCAGTTACTTTTTTACTTTTGCACTAGAGCGCAATGGGAGTCTCGGGAAGGTATTTTTGTTATGCGTGCATAATGACAATAAAGACTTCTTGAATCTTGAATCTTGAATCTTGAATCTTGAATCTTGAATCTTGAATCTTGAGTTGGATCATTGTGCAAACCCTTCTCCTTTCCTGTGTCAGTGTCTCCCACGAGACCTTTCCCTCACAAAAATCATCTTCATGTTTCCACCTCATACGTCTGTGGCATTTCCAGTGATGCCTCGTGTCAACCTCTGCAGAGAACCCACGTTCTGTCCTGAAACTTCCTCATCAGGCAGGTGAAGTTCCCTTCGTACCACAAACCACAGTGGAGTCTGTTGAGAGACTGAGAGGATGATAATCAGCAGGAGAGGAGGGAGAGGTGAAAGTCTTTAGGAAACATCTATAATTTTAATTATCATCATTTGAATTCAAAGGCAATGGCTCTGTCCCTCCCATTAGTTTTAACAGGTGTAAAACAGTCAGACTTTTCTTTTTTTAAATTAATTTCGTGGTTGGTTTATTTATTGATTCATTAACTTTTTCCCACAGCTATCTTTCCCTGTAGAACATTTAGGTAAATCACAAGATTTAGAGTTTGAAAGTATTGTCCTGGTGGTGGTATGGTTATTTTGCATCTGATGATCTATTACTTGGCTTTTTAGTTTAAGTCTTTGATATATATTGTTATGAGACCCACAGGATCTTTTTTTGAGAAATCTATTCCTAAATACTAAGTAATAATCTAAACCTCTCCTGAGACTCCTGAGACGAGACATCTCGCAAGATTGAGTTCACGATATCGAGGCAAGATTTTAACTAAATTTGTAATAATACATAAAAACTATTGTACAGTAGCAAAGCTGATGCTTAAAGCTACTACAGTGGTCCCTCGTTTATCGCGGTGTTATGTTAAAAAAATAATCTGCAACGTAGTTCGTTTTATTTTTTACAATTATTATATATGTTTTAAGGCTATAAAACCCTTCACCACACACTTTTTACATTTTCTAACATTTCTCTCTTGTTTAAACAAAGTACAATCCTTCATATGCGCCCTCCTCTCAGCCTCTTAGGAGCATTCACCATCTCGGACACGTAGCCCGAACTCTCCCAATGGTTCTTTCACACTTGCTTTTTTTCCCTCACTAAACACATCTGGACCTCTGTGTTTTCACATGCGCGCTGCCCTCAGCTGTATCTTGGACACGGAGCTTCGTGGTCCCCACCCCCAGAGTTTTTAAGCTCCAGAGTTTCACCCCTCAAAAAAAAAAAAGCATGCAAAGTTGGACTGAAAAAATCCGCAAAATAGTGAGGCCACGAAAGGTGAACCGCGATGAATGTGAGACTACTGTACTTTGACAGGTAACTGAAGGCTGAGTGACTGAAGCGCTCCTCCTGCACACCTTGCTGTGGTTTGAATAACTGACGTCCAACTTCATGAATGGTAAAATGTTTTTCCTTTATTTGCTCACTCTTTAGAATTCAAAACCAAACCAAAATTGTCCATAAATAAAATAATTAGAGTTCCAAAAGCAGTAATCGAAAATGTCCCAGTTGTGTGTATGTGGCGGAAACTGTTGATGCTCCACTCCATCAAGAAACTCCACCTGGCGTCAAAAGGTTCCTATCTATACATGGACACACCCAAATGATGTTCAACAGTGCAGTTATACCCCCTTGTGGACAAATAGAACTACAACATCAATACTGTGCTGTTGCCCCTTAACAGTAATTATTATACTGAATACAACCAAGTAAAAAAAAAAAAAAACCTACGATAGTGTTTTACGGGAGAACAGGAAATCTGTCGTTCTTTTGATCTCGTGCCACGAGATCTCGTCCCAACCCTAAAGAAAAATATTAGTATTAATCCTTTTTTATACTTCTCTTTTAAACAATCCAACAGATGAACCACTCACATACTCTCCTCACGCTGTTCCTCCATGGTTAGTTTCGTTCAGCGTCCTTGGCTCAACAGCCGTTTGAGCTGTGGCGTGAACTAGTTTGGCTGCATTTATTTTATACAATTATTTATTCAGTAATTTAACTATTTTATTTAGTTTTAAGCGCAACAATTTACCGGATATTTATCCGGTAAATTGTTGAGCTTATATACCACTATGGTTAGCAATAAAATACTCTCTAACCAAGTTTAGTACTCAGTTTCTAGTCTTTTTGAATCTGTCATTCACTCATTACTCAGTTTTGGCACAAGCCTGAGAACGCTGTTGTTTACCCCTCCAAAAGCGGAGTTATGTAATCACCTCCGTGCGTTTGTTTGTCTGTTTGTCTGTCAGCAGGATTACGCAGAAACTTATGGGCGGATTTTGCTGAGTCCTGATAGACTGATAGGGAATGATGATAAGAAGAACCCATTCAATTTTGGGGATGATACCGATAAGAATCTGGATCTGAGATTCGGATGAAATTGTGCCTAAGAGCAATGAAGAGGTGGCCACCTGTTGGTGAAGGAAAGGAGGGAGGCTTGGTAGCACCAAGGAATGACATAATCTGGATCAAGGATAATATATAGGTCACAGGATATAAGGCGTTGGCGAGGTCTGCGCTTTATGAGTGCCATTCTAGTTTGTTATTGTTTCAAGTTCCATGTTATCTATCCCGTCTCTGTAGTGATGTGTCACTTCCACACACACTGAACTGCCTCTGTGTGTCTTCTGTCTGTACCATAAAGGTACTGAAGAAAGATGAGATTTCTAAAAGACAAAATGGCTGAGAAAATTAAAAGTAATCACTGAAAACACATAAAAAACAAACAAATAAGCAAATGAAATTGCTAGAACAACTGTACTGAGAGAAACATTTGAAAAGGCAATAAGTAAAATAAATGTCAGAAAATGTTTAAAGTGTCTCAACAGTACCAATATTTCTAAGGTCAAAAGAGTCAGAATGTCTAAAATGTCTAATGGTAGAACAGTTAAGACACTTTCTCTCTCTTTCTGTCACACAATTTCACGCTCTCTTTCTCTCACACACTTTCTCTCTGCCTCCAGTCAGTCCATCAGAGTCTAATTTTTCAATTTTATTCATTATTAAACAATATTGTTCTGTAAAATGTCTCAAATTAACTGTTACTTCATATTTTTGAATTATTTCAAAAGAAAGTAAAGCTTTTTAGATTTATTTGCATCATACTTTACAGTTGCTTCCCCTTGAGGATTTTCTTGTTGCGTTCTTTTAAAGATATTTTCGTATTCTATCCCTCCAGTGACCACTGATTTGCATGGGAATTGCTTTCCGAGACCAGTCAGTCTGTTTCCATGTCCTGTGTGGCCCCACAGTAGATGTACTTTACTCTGAGACACAGCTGGATATCTACCACCCAACTTTAGTACCAGATAAAAAAACAACCTAAGAAATCAAATTCACCCAGTTCTCATTGACACAAGTGTTCCCCAACACCTGAAATCTTTAACGTCCGAGACTTTCTTTTTTATTCCTGCAGTCTTCTTACAGTGACTATGGTCTATTCAGTAGTAAGGACAGGTATGACCTGATATTTTTAGTCTGGAATTTTTGTATTCGCTTTTACCGCACCTTTAACAAGCGAACAATATCTACATACTCTTAGTAAGGGTAAGTTTGACCAATATTTTAGTCTGGAATAACCTCATATTCACTTTTACCACACTGTGCAACCTTACTAAGCATTGTGGACAGATATGTCCCTTCCACACAAGAGGATCTTTCACACAAAGGAGAACTCACTCACTCCTGCTGATCCTGGATCTGTTTCCGTTGTTTGGCTTCCATCACCTTCTCACCTTCAGTG
This sequence comes from Parablennius parvicornis, assembly GCA_900302745.1. Lineage (NCBI taxonomy): Eukaryota > Metazoa > Chordata > Actinopteri > Blenniiformes > Blenniidae > Parablennius > Parablennius parvicornis. The sequence continues at coordinate 12,831 of OMNM01061195.1, read as the reverse complement.
GAAACCAGCCTCTCGCAACAATTCAGTTGGAGGACTTGGAGACCAGACTGGCCTTTCCCCCGTGCACGTTCAGTCCCAATCCTGGTATCCATTGTTGGAATCCGACTCGAAGGACCAAGTTGTCAGGAGAATTGACCGAGTAAAGAAGCTCAAGGAGACAGACTACACAGGACTCAGACTGAAAGCCATTTGTTAAGTTTAAGATAATTTTATTACATCATTATTGCAATAAGAGACAAAGTCACAGTTCGACCTTTGCAAGTGGGTCCAGGTGTTTGTCTAACTGTGAAGTCAGACAGCGCCTTCTTAAAAGCTGGATTTTTTTGAGTCTGCATTGAAAGCTACCAAAAGTAGGACAGAGGTTCCAACAGTGCTGACACAGGTCATCCTTGAACACAGACTGCAAATTAAACATCATTCTTTATGAGACAAAACAAGATTTCTCTAACAGTATAATGAAAGCAAATAAGAAAAAGTTATCAGCAATTATTGGAACAGCATCAAAATAATACCCAAGGAACATTAAATAATATAATTAGAAATGGGAAGAAAGCAAATTAATTTCCAAATCATTTTGCATTAATAATAATCATGAGTTAACAAACTTTAAGAAAATAGTTAATACTTTTAATGACTATTTTGTGAATGTAGGACCAACATTGGCAAGTGAAATTGTAGAATCTAAGGATGCAGACAGTATAACTGTCAATATTATCAATCAGAATTGTGGTGTGGAAGAAAATGAAATAGGTATTGTTGTTAAATTGGAGAGCAAACGATCACCAGACTGCTGTATTATAGATATGATGATGGTAAAGGAAAGCATAAACGCCATATACATACATTTGAAATCAGTCATTTCTTACCAGTATTTTCCCACGTAAAATGAAAACAGCAAAAGTAATCCATATTCACAAAAGTGGTAACAAACATCTATTTTCGAATTAAAGACCAATCTCTCTTCTTTCACAATTTGTTAAATTCTCAAAAAACTGTTTGTAATCTGGCTTGATCATTTTGTTGAAAAATATAACCTCTTGAGTGACATTTTGCATAGTTTCCGATCAAGTAGATCCACCCTGATGGTGGTCATGGCTCTTGCTGTGGATATTGGAACAGATAAAATACTGTGGGTGTCTTCATTTACTGGGGTAAGGCTTTTGACACTCTTAAAAAAAGCTTCAGAGGTATGGTGTCAGAGATACTGCTTATGCTTGGCTGAAAAGCTCCCTCAGCAATAGAAACATTATGTCCATATCAATAATGTTGATTCCAACAGGGAAATTATTACACATGGAGGTCCGCAAGCTCTATATTGGGGCCCAAATTATTTATTATGTACATAAATTATGTGTGTAGTATTCTTGAAAAAGTTAATTACATACTTGATGTTGATAATACCAGCCTCTATTGCTCAGGAAGAGACCTGCCAGTGCCCAAAGGCATTGTAGAAAAAGAGCTCACAGTATCGAAAATATTTTTTGTGTGTCTGTACGTCAATTACAATTAAAATAGCGACCCATCAAAAATAAAAACAAAGCTGTGTTTTTTGCATTTGGCTGAAGGGAAGGATAAAGTCAAATGGAAAAGAAAGGATGTGCGACCACTGAATGACAACTGGACCACAAACTATTCAGCACACTGGTGGCGTCGACAAGGAGAATCATTAACTATACTTCCGTATGTCAGCTTCAAAGTTTGCCGAACTGGTGCATCGCACTGTTCCTCACATCCACCACAGAAAAACACACCAGGCTCCGGTTGGTGTAGCTAAAAGGCTGACTGTGATTCAAAGCAAAGATGCCAGTTATAGATTAGGCCATTTCAATCACTATACCCAAGGTGTGTCAAGCCCTATGGAGTACCCTGCAGCCACTGTTGATTGCCTTTCTGTCGCCAGCACAGTGGGTGGACATAGCACCGGGTTTGGGGAGAATTTGGAACTTTTAATTGTGTTTAGGTGCCATTGATGGCAAACGTCCAAGTCAGAGCACCTCCAAAGTCCGGCAGTGACTGCTTCATCTATGAAGGGACCCACTCCATTGATGGATGTCGCAGGTACGGTAGCTTCCAACAACATGGCTTCAGTCTATTGTTTTGAGTGTGGCTGGTGTGTGGGCCATGATGGCATGGAATCTGATAATTCCACTTTATTGCACTGTTGTTTTTATTTTTATTCCAAGATCCAACATCTTTTCTCTTTTTAATTTTAGTTTCCATTCATCAGCAAAAGAGACCGTACAAAGTAGGGATGCGCTAAAACCTCTTTTTTAATGGACAAGTTGTAACCTTTAGCTACTTCTAGATACAGACTACCGATAAGAGACGTTATTAAATGCCATTAAGCCTAATTCACACGAGCTGAGGCCTTGTTATGTGGAATTTGCACGGTTTCATGGTTTCTTTGTGTTTATGAGTTTATTTCAGATACTCTGGTTTCTAAATTGCCCTGTGTCAGTCTGGCAACCTTTCCAGGATGTGTCTGGCCTCGCCCGGATCAGCTGCAGTGCCCTGCAACCCTGAACAACTGTTACTGTTACTCTTGCAGCTTTCTGTGACATCTATCAGGGATATCTGGTGGTCATAGATGGTGTGTACATGATCTCTGATATACAAGTTGAATGACCAGCCGAGCAACAACAAAATGTGTGACTAACAGTTCAGAAAATACTGTAGTTATACAGTTTTTTTGGTGTTGTGAATTGCAATGGCTCAAATATCCCAATGGATTACATATGGTTAATTGATTCTTGCATCACTAATTTTGGAAGCGTGGCACTTGGCAGGAAGATAAATTATGTTGGAATGTTTTTCAATGCGATTGATCAATAGATTTTTATGGTCATCCTGACAATTTACATCAAAGATGCAAGAAATGCAGTGCATGAATAAATAAGTTTAAATAAGGAAAAATAAAGAATGAATGGAAGTTATTGCACTGACTCATGGTAATTCCATGACTGGAATTTACAGTCCTTGGTTTAAAAGACAGATGGCATCGAGAAAAACACTTAATTCTCAAACGGGGGTGTCTGACCCCCTTTGGGATTTAAAACGGGTCCTTCAGGGCAGTGTTTCCCAAACTTTTTGTCTGTTGACCCGGTTTTTGAAAATGACAAACCACCACGACCCAAATCACAATAGGTCTCGAATATAAATTGTGAGAGAAGTGAATTTGTGCATAAATTAACATTGCTGACCATTTTCATCACCATTTCTGCATCACCTACGTATATCTTATAATTTATCTTGAATAGATAAACCAGCCATTGTGTTCATGGATGTATTATTGAAAACACATATTAAATACGTCATGAATCACACTAAATAGAAGCTTTTAGGCAGAGTTAACAGGCTATATCATTGTTTTTATTTTCTCTCATCAGTAAAATATAGCCTACATTTTAATTGCTTTTAAATCAGGCAAAAATAAGTTAACAGGTTCTCTTTTTCTCATCAGCAAAAACAAAAGTTATCAGAACAATATGAACATTCAATAACCATACTGTCAAAAACACATTTCATTCAAGTTTTTATAAATGCTCATGCCTGTTATCAGAACAATCAGGCTCGTGTTTAAGTGCAGCTATTGGTATCAATCAAGTGAACAGTCAAAAAACAACAAACTTGTTAATCACACCAGGTATATTGCATGTCAGATCTCCTGAGGCACATTGCTATTTAATTATCATGAATATTTTCTTTTTAGGCCTACTAGAAATATCTAGTTGTTTTACTTTGACCTTGATACAGGTCCTGATACAGGAGCCTGCTTGCTTTTTAGTATTGCATCCCAGTCCGGTGTTCAAGAGGAGAGTGCAACAGGCATATCAGGTGCAGCGTTCAGTCAATCCTGTCCTTACTAAGGACATTATATTCAGATGAGATGCTTATCCAGAAGGAAGATAATACAATGCATTCATCTTGTCTTCTTCTCAGTGTGCGATCACTGCTCAGCTGTAACAGCTCTGTTTCTCCTGCTGGACTTAGTCCCAGGTCCAGCAGTGACTCAAATTCGAAGAGATTTTGAATCCACCTTTTGTCACTCAAAATGTCATCTCTCTCTGCTGGAAAGTAGCGATCAAAGTTATCAATTTTAGGACCATGAGTGTGAGCGTTGTGGCGTCAATGTCATTCAGTTGTTGTGTTCATCCTGGTTTTTTAACATTAAGTGAATAATTGCTGCCGTCTGTAACAGGGAGGTGAAGCTGATTGGCTCAGACGGTCCTCCATTGGGTGATGGACGCTGCTGTTCACAATGACAAACTTTTCCGCTGTGTCACAGATAAAGCTCGAGGCTTCACATGGCCGCTGTGCTGCGCCTGCCGAGAGCTCGACGTTACGGACTACTGTGGAGCCGAAGCCACGCTGAGCTGCAGCCTCGGCAACTTCAGCATTCCTCCACTGTTGCGTGGTGACGTCTCATGCCTGCGTCGTTATGGCCCGGACCGCCCCACTCCCGGACGTACTGCAGCGGGACTGAGGCTCAAGGTGATATTGCAAATTTATTTGGCGACCCAAACAAAATCTCGTGCGACCAACTGTAGGTCGCGACCCAGTCTCTGGGAATTAATGACTAGTCCGGCAAGCAGGAATATTCAATTCCAGGCCTCGAGGGCCAGTTACCTGCATGTTTTAGGTCTTTCCCAAGTTGCAACACACCTGAATGCAATAAGGGGCTCATTACTGGGCTTTTTTTTTTTTTTTACAAGCTTGATGATGACATCAAGTACTAAAGCTGGGAGAGAGGTAAAACGTGCAGGACACCAGCCCTTGAGGCCCGGAATTGAATAGCCCTGCTTTAGAGGGTCCATTTGTGGTCACTGTGCAAAAAAAAAAATTAAAACATCAAGTGGCTGCAGTCTAATTTATTCAAAGGGTTTGTGTAATTGATTTTTGCATGATCTAACAAAAAAGGACTTGCATCCATGCTGTGGCAACATTATCCTGTAATGACACTTTACTGCAAGATTTCCTAAATAAAAGCCAGACAAGGTTGCTTTAAAAAAAATGCAACCCTATTATATGAGAAAGTAAAACATTATTTTTCGACATTTTGAAGCACTATTAAAACTTGCATAATGTTAAAACTGCATATATGTTCCATTTGAAGTTTTGGGTTCAGGTCCATTTCCGAACAAACCGAGCTCTATGTGGCCCCCGTACCTCAACTATACCAACTTTCGACTTTAAGAAAGTCTCCCTATTGTTGAAAATGTTTCCACTGTGACAAAAAAAAATCTGTTTTCTCCTTTAACATTGTATCTCTTCCGATGACCTTGACACAACACATTAAAAGAAGCAAGAAATCTCAGTTTATTTGTAACGAGACACCAAAACTCTGTACCTTTTCCTTTAAATACATTATCCACTTAAAGCTGGTTATTTCCAAAAGTCAATGTTGTCCAATACAGACGGACACACTCACACACAGCTACATATTATTTGAACTAATTTATCAAACTAGAAAATTCCAGAGGAAATTTTTTTGTGTCTGCCTCCTGCTGCCAACTGATACCCCCTACATACTGTCACTATGTGTAGTATACATCACAGCACACGTTAGCATATTCATATAGATTGAATTGCATGTTAGCTAGCTAACATAACACATATTAGCATTTCAGCTGATTCACATAACTAATGTTACCATGTTATTGTTTTCGCATAGTAACACACATTAGCATTCTTCAGCTAGGTTTGGCCCTGTAACACTAACCCTTGGGTGGGGTCAAAAGTTCTCTCCTGGTCTGTGTGTATGTGTGTTGTGCATTTAGTGAGTGTGTGTTGTCATATGGTATTTGCAATGTGTGTGAGTGTGACTGTGAGCACTTCATGTTAAAGCATGACATCACATATTTTCAATACCAGACATGTTGCCAGGCAGATTAAGAAGCCTGGCAGCACATGCAGGAGACGGGCACCTGTGTCAGATGAGCACAGTTGGCACTTGGAAGAAGCGTCACACTGCATTGCGCTCCTCCCGAACTATTGAGTGTGTTCGAGAACTGTGAGACCCTGTTGAAATTTTTTTTTCATTGAGCATCAGAGGAAGCTCCTGGACGCACAGTGAACTTCCCATGTTCTGAAACATGAAGTCTCCCCGTCATGAGATTAGATATATGTCTCAACTTTTAGATTTGAGCGAGAGAAAGTCTCGCAGAAATAATTGCCGTCTGTGAGGAAATTGTGCACTTGCTGCATACTACTGCTTTTTTAGATATAAAAGAAAAAAACTGAACCCTTATTAGAAGCACAAGGCTTGTAGCTGCATTTAGATGGAAGAAATGTGGCCATGCCTATGAGAGAGACGTTTTTGTTTTTTTTAAACACACCGTCCCACACTTTAAGAAAATTCACATCACTCTAACCTTCCACATACAACAATGTAAACTCCAAAAACAGCTGAAAACTTTATCAAACTTGAAGTCTGAGAGATTAAAAGTGTTCGAAGACAGAAAAAATATGTTTTTACTTCTGAACAGAGGACAGGAGTGGCAATGTTTTAAAAGTTGAATTGAGTCTCTGGCTAAAAGTATGGCGACTTGGCCTGGAGTTGAAACGTGAAGACTTTTTGTGTCGTTTTAACTCTGTTCCCATCTGCTTTGAATGAGAAATTATTTGCCGTTTTTTTGCATTTTTTACGGAAACTGTTATTAGAGGTGCTTATAAAAAGCACGCACACTAGTCCTGAATTTTCCACACGTTTTGATGTTCTTTGTGTGTACATGCTCCAAAAGGTGCAGAAGAGGAATAATAAAAATAGATGCTTTTCTAGGAATAGTAATCTTTACTGGGAATAGTAATCTTTGCACCTTGCATAGCTCATCTTTGGAGTGTGTGACATGCAAACCCCACCCAGGAGTCCAGGCTTTAGTTGTAAGACTCACACAGGTCACTTCCTGGTAGTTTAATTAATAATCTTTATTTTTTACACTTAGGATCTTAGAAGAGACCTGAGAAGTTGTGTGAAATTGAAACCTGAGAAAACCCAAGTGATCTCACTAAAAACTCAAAGTTCCTTATTTCCCTCCCAGACGATTCTGCTGCTCTGTGTGCGGCTTTTTTTCTTGTGTCTTTTTGCGTGTCCCTTTTCTCACATGTCCATTGTCTCTGGGGGACCTGGACATGTCTTCAGGGGGTCCTGAAGCCCCGGCTCTCCCAGCATACATCCTGCTCGACACGAGCAAGAGGTGCAGGTCGGAGTGGGCATTGGCCACCGTGTGGCGCCGCACACCGCAAGCCTTCTCCAGGTACACCTCGCCCTCCTTCTCCACCAGCGGGGACAGACAGCCGGGGTCCGAGTCTTCCAAGGAGCTGCGGTGCTGCGTGACCGTGACCTCCGGACGGAACGACTCAGATGGAGGCAGACAAGGGGAGCATGCTGGAAACAAGAACCGTTTGACAAGAGTCAGAACTGGGACGTCTGCTCCAATAATTTTTACTAACATCTCTAGAAACATTTTTCATGATTGTTAACTTTGTGCAAATCTCATATCTTCCAGGTGAAAAACCTGACTGAAAAATGATATCTCAGTTGTTTTTCTGCTAAAACTAACTCAAACTCACATTATAGAATCAGAAAATCACTAATCCACTTTAAAAAAACAGCTTTTTATTTGATTCAAAGTATTCTCTTTTTATGTTCCCCTCATATTTAATTTGATCTTTTTAGATTTTTTTTTAAGGGATTTTTTTCAAGGGCCAGGATTGTAGGTATTGTAAGGTTTCTTTTCATTCTTAGAATGACCTTTAACCCCCCCCATGTTTACAACTCGGTCAGAAAATTCGGAACAGCCGTTGGAAATCACTACTTTATGTCACTGAGTTATCAAGTTCCTTCTCAGTTTAATGAAAGAATAATGATGTGAGTAACACGTGTTTTGAGTGTAAAAAGGAAATCATCATTCATCATTCTCACCTAACAGGTGGTCGTTTCTGCCATTAATCACGTTGCACAAATATGGAGACACGACAATTTCCACTAGACGCTCCAACTGGAAATACTTCAAATCAGGACCACTGGGTTCATGGACGCCCTGACAAAGATAAAGAAGACTGGCCATCAGATTCCTGGATTTAAAACACAATTCAGATTAAAGAGAGTTTATAGAGTTTGAACAAAGCAAAGTTATTTTGCATTACCATATTTTCCAGACTATAAGTCACATTGTTCTTAGTTAAGGAGCAACTTATATACAGTATCAAAATATAACTTCAGATATCATCTTATACCTGTAGATGTCATAGAGAAAAACCTCCATTACGACTGGGTTTGAGTAACAGCAAGAAAAATATTGAGAAAAAGAAAAATCTACACAGAATCTAAACAAACAATGATAAAATATACAGTCACATTTTTTTCCCTATTCATTATGTATTTTTTGATAAATGTGACTTTTGTGAGAAACTCTGGACCCACGAGTCACTTTTGTATTATAGAATTCTGACCCGCTCCATGACAAGTGACCCACTCCCTTTAAGTCATTAAAAATCTTTAACAGTTTTATACAGTGGTATGCAAACTTATATAATTACTAATATATATACATATTAAGGAAATAATATTAAATGTAAACATTAATGTTTAAAAAATATTAAACTACGCATGGGTCAATATTATATTGCATGTAAACTCTACAGCATGGAAAAATATATGTATAAACTACAAAATTCCAGAAGAAACTTTTTGTGCCTGCCTCCTGCTACCGAACGATACACGTTAACATGTTCATGTAGCACGACTTAGCTTCTGAACTTGCTAACATAATACACATGTAACCCTAACAAGCCAGTGATTCATAACCCTAGCCCCCCTTTTAGGCTGTCCACCAAATATCAGCTCAATTGAACAAACTTTGTTAGCATGGTAACTAGCATGCTAACCAGCATGCTCAGCTTGTACCTGTTATCTACCTTAAAATCAAACAGGTTACTTCACAGATGTCCCTGACCTAAAATCTGGTCTTATCTCACATGTTAATCAGCTAAGCTAAGTAGCTTAACTCTAGGGTTGGGTCAAAAATGGGCGGGACCCGGCTAATTGGCTAGTGATCCCCAAAATATCTTCTCCTCTTCCTCTCCTCCTCCTCTTATCTCCTCCCTGCAAAACATGACTGAACAGCAGAACTGTTGAGGTTTTGGCAGTGTGAGTTCTGACAGGACAGTCTGCACTGCAGAACCAATTTTGTTTGGCCAGAAGGAGCTGGCCAAAGGAAATTACGTAATTTTGGTCGGCCAGCTCAGTTCTGGCCGAACTTCTTATGGAGACTGAATTGGCTTTTATAAGATAGAACCGTTTCAGTCACAGACAAAAGTAGTCACTCATTCGAAGCACAAGGCCTCTAGCTACGTTTTGATGTATAATTTGATGAGATTGAGGAAGAAATGTGGCCATGCTGACAAGAAAAATACGGGGGGTGGGGGTTTGGAAGTTGACAGCTCACTCTCACTCTAAGGAAATTCTCATCACTCCAAAGGCCTGCACACAATACAGGAGAATCGGGTCATATTCAGTCCCAATCTCCTCCTTACAAGCATCGGAAGCACGGGCCCGATCGTAGGATTTCAGCAAAAAGAATTTTCTCTGATTTTCCTGTGGTGTAGGATGTGTTCAGACTGATTTTGTCGGCCCGATCTGCTCAGAAGGTCTCGGAAGGAGTGATCAGGGATAATGAACATGTTCAATATTTGCGACGAGAAAACCTGTTGTGTGTGGTCTACCCCGAGCAGAGCCGAGCAGCACAGTGTGTGACGTCATGCAGTGGTGTAGTCTATGGGATATGCAGGTATACGCCACATACTAACTAGAAAAGGTCCATAATTTCCATATAGCCACTTAAAAATGCACAAAGATATGTATCAGCATGGTTTTGTGACAGCTTGTCCACGACTATTTTTTTCACCATTATTGATTTGAAGGATCAGATTTCAAAGTATATTTGACACATTTGACAAGAGTGCACTGTGCACCACTCACAAAAACACAAAATATGAACTATATTTGACACAAAACATAAATCTGCAGATGAAGTCTTCAGAAATACGGTTTCCAGAAATGTATTTCTGAAAAATAAAAGCCCTAAAGTTAATATGTAAAATTTTATTGTACCGGATTTATTTTCTCCAGATAATTCTAAAAATCTCATCCATGGACTAGCTGTCCAGGGTTTCAGTTTTGTGGATGAGTTGTGCTAGAATCCTGTGGGACAGATGTTGCTCCAGGATGGGGGTGTGCCAGGCTTGGATTGGAAAAATTTGAGTTTACCCTCTAGAATAAACTAGACTACACCACTGACGTCATGTGAACCTGTATAAAAGAAAACCAGACTGAAAGCAACACTGTTGCTGCAGCCAAAACCAGAAAGTACCCGACTTGTTAATGCGAGACTTCATGAGATTATACGATATTAATTCATTGGACAATAAAAGCGGACAAGCACGGACTGTGCTTGCTCAATTTCAATTTATTATTCCCCACTGCTTTTATTTAACTCTATATTTTTCATCAATTTGTTTTGAGGCTATTTCCCCGGTGTGAATGTAATTTGTGTTGGAATATTAAATCATCACGGTGACAGCAGAGTAGATATGGGCTCCATAAATATCAGATGTGACCATTATTATTCACGTCGTTATAACTTATAACCTCATGGAGGTAAACAGAAATGAAACAAGTCAAGAACAAAAACATCCTTCAAAGCCACAGTGATCAGGATTTATTTGATTATGTTAAATATATCGCACAGAACACTCCGTCTCTGCTCCGCTGCGTTCTCCAAGTGGGTGGGACAATCTCCACACCAATCAGGATATTGTAAAAATAGGGAGGTCATTTTCCAAGAGGTCTGATTGGTAAGGAGACGGTGCTGTCATTCTCTGGAGTTAAACAAACATCACAGTATCGGAATGTTTTATCTCAGTAAGAAGTGAATCTGCTTCGCAGTACAGAAATGCCAGAGTTAATCCTGAAGCTTCCTTGGTAAAAGACAATCCTGAGTCTTACTATAGGCCCAAGGTTGATTTGTGGCAACTTGTTTGTTTACTTCTACATGTTGTGTTCTACACTGAAGTCACCTTTGACTATGCAAGATTTGGAATATTGAGCGTGACGAGCATAGACCTATTTATATATTTTTATAAAAGTATATGGTGCAGAGCCTGATACTATGCTGGAGGATCGGTTAGTGTGTGGTGAGCTTTATAGTTCACACTACCAAATCAGAAGAGGATGATCTTGTGCGCTCTGTCTTTTGTGATCCTCAAGTGTGTGGTTTCTAGATCTGTGAAGATCTGAAAAATCCTGTCACGTGTGGAGGCCTTAAGAGACCACATACACAACAATATTATACTCCAAAAACAGCTGAGAACTTTATCCAACCTAAAGGTTCACAGAATAAAATTTGTTAAAGATACGAAAAAGACATTTTTAAATCTGACAGAGGACAGACACGGCAACATTTTGAAATTAAAATCAAAGTTTGTGGCTGGAAGTATAGCGACATCAGCTGGCATTGAAAAGTGAGGATATTTTTTTGTTTTACACTCGGTTCCCATCCGCTATGAATGGAAAATTATTCACAGTTTTTCATGATTTTTTTTGGAAAACGGTTAGTTGAAAAATGACAAAAAAAAGATGCATACCATTCCCAAATTTTTGCACGTTTTATTGGGCTTTGTGTGCACATGCTCCCAACGGTGCATCAAAATCGTCAAAATACCCATGGCAGAAGAAGAAGAAGCAGAAGAATAAAAAGAAATGCAGCCCCCAGAAATAGTAATCTTTGTGCCTTGCCATAGGCAGTCATAAGAATAAATAAATAAAGTTACAAAAATATTAAATGCATAAAAATAATAAAATTTACCTCTCACATGTGTGATCAAATTAATACACCTTTAGTATTGTTTAGTCTTGAAATTTAATTTTAGGAATTAACTTAAAAAAAATTGTAGGCTATATTCCTATTTTGTGTACACAGACTTTTAAACTTCATGTGATAGGATTTAATAGTGGCTTATTTAGAAATTTTATCTTTGAAAAGAAAGATCAAAGACACAAACATAGTGCCTTATGACATGTAACAAGTAATATCAATCAGTCAATCAATCGATCAACTTTTATTTAATCATATCAGCTTAATCATATCAGCAAACATTTCAAAATGCTTTAACACAAGATTTAATATTTATATTAAATATCTACATTAGAACATTCTTTTCAACAAAAGGTAAAGTTTCATATTTGGGGTCAAAATTCTATGGCGCAGGTCATTTTCCATACTAGAAAAGTCACCTGGGGGTCACAATTCTATATAGAAAGGTGACTCGGGCCTCAGATTTCCATATGGTCTGAATTCTATATGACACCTGTCCTGTTTAGAATTTTGTAGCTGCTGCTTCTTGTTTCATTTCATGAATCCGTTTTCTTCTTCAAACACTCACAGACAGATTTGAAGAGCATCTTCTTCTGATTTAATTAATTCAGCTTTATTGTACCTGTATGGAGAGCAACATCTGTATGAAGGCTGGGGGCACAGAAGCAGCAGTACTCAGAGCTTCCTTCAGGTGGAGCTTCAGCAGCACCAAGTCTCTGAAGGCGAGGAGAGACATCTGCCTGACAGTCAGCTCCTGACCCTGCAACACACACACACACACACACACACACACACACACACACACACTGCATCATTAGGAAGTTGATCGGTTCCTTTCCAGACATAATATTTGAAGCGTGGTGGTAACAAGACGCAGAAGGATGCAGATGAGGGGGGGCCGCAGCCCCCCAGCATGCGCAGGAAGAGATCAACACAAGGTTCACGTGGATGCAGATGG
>OMNM01061193.1:0-41688 GCA_900302745.1 Parablennius parvicornis | reverse complement strand
CCCCCTCAAGGCCTTTCACCAATCGTGTCAAGACCTTTTCCGCTCCCTCTCTGCATTTATATTACAGCCAGGCCCGGAGGAAACAGTCTGCACCGGGGTTAGACCTATCTGCCCCGTCCTGACTCTCATCTGCTTCTCTACTAACTTTGCCAAAGCAAACACACTGCACCTGGGTCAAACAGCATTCATGAAATGTATCACAACGAAAACAGAAATTACCTCTAAACTAAAAATTCATTTTTTGTCAATCCAAAAAAAACACGGACTATTCGTGTGTTGGCCCAGGTATGGTTATAGTTAACTCTTTAATGAATAGTCTATGTTGAGGTCATTGAGGAGCTCAAATATCAAATTACAACACTAATTTATTTTGCAATCCAAATGTAATTTGGTAGATGTTAATTATATAGTCGTCTGAAATGTAGGGTAATAAAATACTCTTTAATTAGTGTTTTCTTTCATCATCAATAACTTTAGTCATCCTTTTTGGGGCACTGGTGGGCATTTATTTCTATTTATATAATCATTAATTTTTAAATAATCTGGGCATGCACTGTATTTTTTACAGGTTGCCTATACTTACTCGTGGTGCATAATCAATGCAGTGATCATAATTTGAGCTACTTGAAGACCTCATTGTGTTAGTTGTTGGTGTCTGCAGACAAAACAAGAGCTACCCACATCTTTTAGATGTCAGACTGTAATATATGAAAACCAGCTTCATATCCACTCATTCATAAATTATTTTCTATGTGACCTGACTGCAAATTTTTGTCAGTTTTTACAACTCTTATTTTTTATACATGAATATTCTCTACGATACACTTTCGCATTAATATTACCTTAACTGATTAAACTTGTTCTTTGCTTACTTGCGTGCTTCAGTCTGCATTGACACACAAGTATTTATTTCATGCAAAGGTTCTACTTCACCAGATGACACAACACGCTCACTTATACCGTCACATATTTACAGTAACATTTTAAGAGGGTCAGCTCTTGGTATTGACTGCCATCTGGTGGTGACACCGTATTGTCAGCGGTGATGATGGAAAACAAAAGTTCCGTTTTTTATGAGTGTGCCTATGTGTGTGCTGAGAAACCGTGGATACACACAGAGTAGGTGAGGGAAACAATACACTTTTCCTGAAGTGTGTTAACTTTTCCCAAAGACTCAGTTTGCATACGTGACAAAAACATCAGAAATATGAATAAAAATTCACAATTGACAGTCTTGACAGTAATTCTACTGGTTTAAATTATTTGAGTTCAGCAAACATCATCCTTGTGACATCATCATAATATATTTCTCCCTGTGTGTACCTACATGGATATTGATTATCAAGGGGTGATGTTTTGATTTATTTTTTTGTTTGTTTGTTTTTTATAATTTGCATCAGTGCTTCAAGCTTAAGTGAGTACGTTTGAGTGTGAGTGATGGATCTGACCCATCTTTCTCCTTTCTCCAGACTGGGCAGTTCAGCGGGCTCTGGTCCCAGCCTAAGTAATCGATCCCGGAACATGTCCACTCCTGCGCTGCACTATTATTACAACAACAACAAGAAGAAGCTCTCTGATTCAGGGTTACTTTTACTTCACTTAATGTTTAATTTTAGAGTAACATTGCATTCGCTTGGTTGCCTTCATGTGGCTATTAGACATCCCGAAGTCCTCAAAATTGTCTGAGTGCAAAAAAATGCAAATTATTTACATTTTTATTAACTTTCCCAGAGAACCAGGTGGTTGGGGTTTACAGGTGAACATGTAGATTGTTTAGACAACTGCTAAATTATGATTATGACAGTATAGTGAGATCCATTTTCTGCTTAGTACCAAAAACGTGATTATTTCGACGTGTTAAACTCCAGCCACATGGTAAAGTGTTGATTAACATGCCATGTCTGTCGCATACAGATAAGTGGTAATATGTAGAAACACGAGTAGTGTAAGCACACAAACATATGTGCCTTTCAACACATTATGCCTCATTTACTGTAGAGTGTGCTATATTCTCATCAGAGGGAAAACTTTGTGTATGAATGTTGAAAAATTTTTGGCCGTTTGCAAGAGTTGTCTGATTGATGATGTCTGAGAAAGCCATACAGTCTAAATTGTAAAAGAGGTTGGGACAATGTGTAAAAGTAAATTAAAACAGGCTGTAATAAACTCAATATTTAGCCTAATTTGATTTACAATACATCACATCTTAAAACTCAGAAGAAAGCCAAAGCTCAGTTCTGTTTTATTCCAGTAAGAACGCTTACAACATATCCATTTGTTGGGATTTTCACAGAGAAATATCCAAAAATACCACAACATAGGTAACCAAAGCCAGATCTAGGTTTATTTTTTGATTGAGCTTCTGTTGAATTAAATACAAGTTTTTTTGGAATTGCAAATCATTGCATTCTGGTTTTATTTACATTTTAAACATTGTTGCCATCCTTTTTGTAATCCTGATTGTATGCAACCTAACGTTGCTATTTTTATCATTTTAGTGCCTCAAACACTTCAATCAGTCAATACTCAGATTTGTTTTTTTAAGTATTGTTTGATGTTTTGTAAATTTAAATGCAGCCCAGTATTAACTAACTTGCCTGTTTTTCCAGTCTTGTAAAGGAGAATGGAATATGGTGTGTTTGTGTGACTTTGCTATAATGAAAACTATGTTTAATAGCCTCTCAATATTCTTCAAGAGCAGGTGTGGTTTTGTAAGTTGTACTGTTGCAAACCTATAATTTGGACATGTAGTGTTGAGAAATGACTTTCCGAGGTGACACTGACCACCTCAGAAACCTAGTTGGTGTTGTGCATGAAATGTTTCACATTCACAGATTATGTACTTTTCCTTTATTCCTCAAAAACAAACATGTTTGGATGTCCAGGGTTTTGTATAACAGTGAAGTACTCTAGCCACATGTGATGTGTTTTACTAACTCTAACCTTAACATCCTGCTGTTGCTTTAGGTTTTTGTTGCCCGTCAGTGTGAAATAAAGCACCTATAGTTACTTACATTGCAACATCAGTATTTTCCCATATAATAACACCAGCATGTGTATGTGTGTGTGTATATATATTAGGGTGGATCAGATTCTGGGAAAAGGCCAGATTCCTGTGGATAAGAAACCAAGAGACAAACTTCACCCTGACGGAGAATCCATGGAGGGCATGAGCATGCTGGGACGTGTGTGTAAGGTGGAACGACAGGTGAGTTAGGAAATGAAATTGAAGGAAAACAATAACAGCACAGTTCTTTTAATAAAATGTTGTTGTTGTTTTTTTTAATAATACACTGCATGCCATGACTTTATTTATTGTTACTGATCAGTTTCACATGTAGCAGAAATTACATCTCCGAGTCATCAATGATCCTAGTTGTGGCACTTTTTTATTTAATAAACAGTTACTTTACCAAGTGTTGAAAAATCTTAATAGCCCTTTTATGTGTGAATGTTATTGATGATGTAAAACTGCTCACACAGTTGAAAAGCGCAAAACAAATGAAGTCCTATAGCTGAATTATGTGAATTTTGTCATTTTTAAAAGTATGATATATTTTCTTCTTTTTCTGACAAGTGAAGCACATATCTGAAGACCATTTTAACCTTACACTAAGTTCCTCTTTTCATCTATTCCTGCTCTCACTCCCTCCATCTTTTCTCTATTACCCAGGTCACTTCTATTGAGTCAAAGTTGGACTCTTTGCTGGACGTGTACCGTCAGGTCCTACAAAAAGGCCCGTCGGCGCTCACCCTCTCCTCCCTCCCTCTGTTCGAGCTGGAAAATCACCAGCGCCACGGCTCAGACTACTCGGCTTCCATGCTTGGCAGAGATCTTCCTTCCCCACAAGGAGGCGACCCCGTTGGCAGGGGAGGAGATCATAGTGGCCTGCACCGTTCCCACAGCGCCAATCCAAGAGGCCTGCGGCTGATTCTGGCACCTGCAGATGATGACTGCCCTCCAGACTCGGCGCCTCCTTCCTACCCCCCGTCTACAGCCTCGCTCTCCCCATCACCCCTACTGCCGCCTGACAGCCCCTATCCAACTCTGGTCACCCCCAATGGTACTGCCAAAAGAGCACACTTCCCTGACCTGCCACCCCCTCCTCCTTCGACGGGCAGTTTTACTCTTCAGCTCCCTCCTATGGTGCACCCTTCCCACCTCCGATGCCCTACTGATCCCATCTCAGGACATCTGACAGATGAACTTGTCGGGGACGAGGGGAACCTGGGCCCCTCTGTTATTGTGGGAAGTGGTATGGAAGACGACCAAGATGGGGACAGTGAGGGCTGCTCTGGCCAGGAAAGAGCGCTGCTGCGGGAGAAGCCTGGCCTGAAATCTGAGGGAGTGTGGAGGAGGCACATGAGCCTTGAGGTCAACCCTTTGCTGCTTCTGTCATCCAGCCCAGACGGGGTGCCTTCAGACTGGGAAGACAGTCTGGGGAAGTCCCTCTCTGTGCATAATCTCAGCCAGCCTCAGACCGGCCTTGCCCCGGGTCTCTCCTCCGCGCTCAACAACAGCAGCAGCAGCAATGGTAGCGAACGTGGCAACGCACATGGTGACCTCAGCAACTGGGATGGAAGAGAACTATTCATAAGAGATTGCAAACTAGAGCCGGAAGAAGAACATTTCAATTTTTTGTCCCAGGAACCTGGAAGCAATCCCTCTGACCTTTTACAGACTGTGGAGGAGGCTGTGTCGCATCCGATGGGAAACCCGGAGTTTCTCAATCAGTCCTCACACATACAGCTGGCGTAACCACACACACTCGCATACTGTATGTACACATCAGTATGGGTAAAACCTCTTTTTAAAGTATTTTTACAGGACACTACACAGATTGTGTTGCAAATCGTATCAATACATACTTTGTACAATATGTACATACCCTGCTTTCATCTTTTGTCTAACATGATTGTGTCCAGTTGCATACAAATATTTTGATACTATGGAGTATTGAAATGATGAAAGCCTATACAAAACAGAATGTATAAATATGTATGCAAGTAGTCAAACTCATGGGAGACAAAATACATTCTAGTCAAAAGTTTGGGCATAAATTCTCATTCAATGCATTTTATTTAGTTTCATGACTATTTACATTTCAGTTTCTCACTGAGGGTATCAAAACTATGAATAAACACATGTGAAATTATGTAGTAAACACCAAAAAGTGTGAAATAACTCAAAAACATGTTTTATATTTCTTAATCCTGCAAAACAGTGTATGAGTATGTAATGAGTACTGCTTTGCACAGTTTTGGCATTCTCTCAATGAGAAATGGTTTCCCAGCAGTCTTAAAGGAGTTTCCCAGTGATGCTGAGCGCTTGTTGGCCCGTTTGCCTTCACTCTGTGGTCAATCTCAACCCAAATCCCTCTCAATTGGGTTGAGGTCCGGTGACTGTGGAGACCAGGTCGTCTGGTGCAGCACTCCATCACACTCATTGGTGAAATAGCCCTCACACAGACTGGATGTGTGTTTGGCTCATTGTCCGGTTGGAAAATAAATGATGGTCCAACTACACACAAACCGGATGCTGTGGTAGCCATGCTGATTCAGTGTGCCTTCAATTTTGAATCAATCCCCAACAGCCTCACCAGCAATTTATCTACACTCTAATCTGAGGTGCCGTTAACTTGCGGTTTCTGAGGCTTGTGACCCAGATGAACTGATCCTCAGCAGCAGAGGTGAATCTGGGTCTTTCTTCCCTGGGAAGGTCCTCATGTGAGCCAGTTTCATCTTAGCACTTTTAGTTTTTGCGACTGCACTTTGGTTCACATTGACAGTTATTGACTGTCGCTTCTCTTTACTCAGCTGATTGGTTCTTGCCATAATGTGAATTCTAACATTTGTCAAATATGGCTGTCAGCTGTGTACCAACCTAACTTCTGTACAAAGCAACCAATGATCTCGACCCCATTAAGAAGGCAAGAAATTCCACAAATTAACTCTGACGAGGCTCAGCAGTGACCTGAGAACCATTTCAGGTGACGACCTCATGAAGCTCACTGAGAGAAGGCCAAGGGTTTAGAGCGCTGCTAATGAAGCAAAGAGTGGCTACTTTGAGAAATATCAACTATAAAACATGTTTTGAGTGACAATCTATGACGTAAATAGTAACGTGAAAGAATAAACATTGAACAAGAACGTGTGTCCAAGCTTTTGAATGGTAGCAACACCTAAGTAAGAGAAAGATGTTTGCTTGAGGAAAAGGTCATTTTATTGACTTATACACAACGGCTGACATTTTTCATACTCATGATCATTGTTTGGAAGAAAGTAAGAAAAATATAGCTGTATTTGCAATGAGTATCAAGAAAGGAATGCTGATTTGAGCCTGCTGTTTGACTTGTAGTAAGTAGGCATGACTGTGTAAATGCATCGCTAATGTTTTCATTTATTGCCAGAAAAGCATTGTGTAGTGTCATGTTTCTTTGGAAACAGCGTCCAGCAATTCTGAGACACAAAATAATGAGAGAAGTGAGATTGTGACGTTTTCCTGTAAAAACTAAGCATAAACAGGAATAAAATAGATAAGAGTTGCAAGGTAGGAAAAAACACAAAACACTACAGGGCATGGAACTAAAAGGTGCAGGTACATGCACACACAACTTTTTTTCACACTTATAACTACAACCAACAAGTTATCTATAAGAAGCCAATGTGACAAAGCTGAAAAAGACAAATGACTTATTTTTCATACATGTGCTTGTGTTTAGAGACTCTCTTGGACAAAGGGGAGAGCCACTTACTCCGCTTATACAGTCTTTGCCAACATATAATGTCATGTTTTAGCCGTGCTTTCATACGTATCACAGATGGTTTAAAAAAAAAAAAAAAATCCCAATGACTCAAAGGAGAAAAATGAGTGTGGCTTGGCACAATGGGAGTGCTTGTGTAACATAGAGTTACAGGTGAAACATATGGAATGTGGTCAAACCACAAGTGTTTCATCCGTTTCAGTTACAGCAGCAAAGATGTTACCTAATCGATAAATGTTTGTTTTTTTTAATCTGTCAGCAAATTGTAGTAAAATTTGAAAGAAGCAAAGTTAAGAGGGGAAATTGTCCAGCAGTAATTACTTGAGACAACTATTGGCCGCCTGACAAGGTAGTTGCTAATGGCTTGAGTGCTGAATTGCACCAGACGTATCAAGTGAGTCTTTTCAGCCAAGCAGGAGATACTGCATGTCTGAGCCTCTGCAGACTTTAAAAACTTTCTGGTGTCCTGCATGGAAAAACAATAATTCAAAACTTTAAAAGGCTGAGCTAGCAGGATGTAGAAGAATTTATTGACAGAAATGACATGTATTACCCATTATTATATTTGCATTAGAGCACAATTGACCACTAAAGATTTATTTTTCTTTCACCTCACAACAAACCATCCATGAATAGAAATTAAGCAGGTTTTCTTCCTGCCATTGTTGCACTGCCATGTCACCACAGTAGCACAGAGTGGACAAACCAAACAGTGAGCTCCACTGGCGGCCTTATTTTCTAAAGATTGTGGCCAATGTAAATTATCTTTTAATCATGATAGGTGAGGGTAACTGGATGGATATTATAGGATGGAGTTGAAATTCAATTTAATCAAAACTAAATTAATAGTGCCAAATAGGTAAATTATACACATATGATTTTCACGAGAAATATATATTTGAATTTAGTCCTTCAATGTTTGTTTGTTTTTTTTTGTTTTTTGACAAACCCTTCCTTTTAAATGGGTGCTGTGTGCATCAGTATTGATTGAAGGCTGCTGAACTGACTGACTTTATTTTTGCCTTAGCCAGTCTGGAATCGTGCAAAATAGAATTTTGTGTCAGAGGGGATTTTGTAATGAACAAACTACATTTAGAACACAGCAAGTCAGTTTATATATGCCTGGGAACCTAATAATGATGGCATACTGTGTTGTTGATCTAGTATGTCTGTTGATAATGTATCCATCTGTGAGGTCATTTTTTTATATTTTCATAATCATATAGGGTAGAGAAGGTGATCTCAAGACTCAACCATCCTTTTTTAAGACATTCAGCATTTTTTAGCTATTAGATTATGCTCGTATCCAGGGCCAAACTCACAAGGAGACAATCCAGAATCTCATCAGAGGTTGTAATCAAATATAGCTCTCACACATATTCAAGTACCCCCAAAATATCATTAAATGTACTGGGATTTTGGAACTCACACAAGTTACTCAAATGTGTAAGCTCGTAACTTATCCTAATGCATTTAGTCCACATTATTGAGAAGCTCTATGTTACTTGCAGGCTTTTGAAAACATGTGCTTAAGTGTCTTAACTGGGATTGTCTCCATCACCATCCTCCTTATTGAATGGCGGACTGCTTTTGAAGGAGAAATATGCACAAAATTATGTCAGATCTTTTTTTTTTCTTCTTTTTTTTTAAATGTCTTAAAAATGTATATCATTTGTCATTAACGTTTCAGTCAGAATCCCGGTGAATAAATGCATTGCTTAGAGCATTAATCTATTGAAGTAGAGTATAACATGTATTAAATTCTAACAAATTGAAATGGTTAATGCCAGATAGATTATGAAATATACTATAACCTGTAGAGGAGATGTTTTGGTATGATGAATCATTTTCATAATGAAAGCACAGATTTGATTTCGATGATTTCTAGGAACCTAAGAATGTGACATGATAGTATAATGATTAATATCAAAATCCATTTGTTGTACTTTTGATGTTGCTACATATAAAAAGAGGCCAAACAAAGCAATTGGATATGCTAAAAAGCCCATGAACATCCAGCAATTTAAGGAATTACATGGATTATCTTCATTAAAACTCTCTTTTTTTGCAATCTGTAAATTGCTTGAGGGTGCCTTTCTTGTACATGAAATTTTGCATTTCATTGACAGAGCTCAAGGTGTCGTTTTCCTGCAGTTCATAACATATTGTAAAGTTTTTGTCAGCTCATCTTTTTCTTTTCTTTTTTTCTTAGGTTGAGAATCCAGTTTGTATATTTCATGTAGCTTTTGTGACAGATTTTACATGGCTTTGATTGCTAATAATGCTATTTTCGACTGCTTGAACAGTAATTTATTACACAACTGGCCTTAATGCTTGATAATGTCAACATTAATATTATATTATTCTTTGAGATTAATTTATTGAAGTGCACATCATGTTCTCTGGATGAGAAATACAAAATAATTTTATTATTCATTAATAAAGTACAGATTAACTAAATGCTTACGTTTCTTGTATTTTTTTTCCCATTCGGAATGTATATGAACAGAAAAAAATAAAGGGTCACGTTGCCTTTGGGGAATGGAAGATTTGTGAGATGGTAGATGAAGAAGATATTTTTATTTTGCTTTAATTCTCGTGTTTTTCACCTGTACATATTTTAAATTTACCATTTGAAGCTTTTTTATTTTTCCAAGTCACATTTCAACACAATTTCCTTGATATTTCTTGGCAATCTAAGAAGACTCACAGCGAGATGTTGGTTTTTACGGATGTACTTGAAAGCGTTGTGGCGCTGATTGGCAGCTAACAGTGTTAGCGCTGCAGCTGGTTGGCACGTGAGAGGAACGAACCCAACATGTCCGACTGGGAGGATGAGTACGACGAGAACGGCGTGGCTATCGACAAACCTACGACCAAACCAGCACGGGCGGAAGTTAAATTGATCTTGGATGACCGTCCGAGGGAAAATGTATGCTTCGGTGTGCAGAGGGGAAACAGGTTTGAATACTCGAGAGAGCGCAGACCTCATTCAAGCTACCGTGGTGGAGGTGATGTCGGAGGCCCCGTGGGTGGAGGACGGCGACTGGCGGGCGGAAAGTTGGATTCATCCCCGGGTTTGACCATGCATGTGGAAAATACTAAAGTTGGGAGGATAATAGGTATTTTTGAAACTATAAAGCTGGAAATGTATTTACACGGTTTCGCATTTTGGCATCATGTGCTGACGTGGCAGTTTGCGACTGTTAGCTGGATGAACTTCACGGAAACGTCATTTCCAAGTTTATCATATTTATTGAATCAGACCAGGTGTGCATGACAGCATTTTAAGTAAAAATGCGTTTTTCGTTTCAGAAAAGTTTCGTGCTTATGCCACGCCAGGAGTTGGCGCCTTTTTGTTTTTTGTTTTTTTTTTTAATGAAATGGCACACTTGCAGAGAACAATACTCCAAAAACCTTAGCCTTAATTAATACAAGTACATTCATTCATAAAACTACCAAGTCCCAGGTGACTATGGATTAGGAGTCATTATACTTTGGATGCTGTACTACTTCGGCTATGTTACACATGTGCTTCATGTCACAGTTGCCTTTAATAAAATAATTAAACCACAAAGTCCACAGCTGCTTTTAAATGTTGCAGACGTGTTATTTCAATAACATGTATTGAGTCCAAGTAGAGAGAACACTGTAAATTGGAGATAAAAAGCAAAAAGACATTGCATATCCAAATGTAACATTTTTTTATTAGTATTGCAAGTCATATTGCAATAGCAGGTATCACATGTGGCACACTTGGTTGAAAAATTACTTAAAATAGTAAAATGAACAAACCTGGTCCCTGAGGGCCACTTTCCTGTGTAATTTCAATGTGATCTTGCATCAGCAATCTACATTGCACTGATTTCTGCAGAGCTGCATGATCATACAGGTGCGTTGTAGCAGGGAAACATTAAAAACCTGTCTGACTGTGGCCCCCCAGGACCAGGAGTGCCATCCTTGCTTTATTGTATCACGGTAGCTTTGGGGATTTGCATATAATCCTATACAACAGCATAGGGATAAGGTTCTTGGCTTACTACATGACAGCCACTGCTTGTCCTCTCACTTATCACCACTGCGCTGGGCCCCTGAGCAAGGCTCCTCAACCTCTCAATGCCCCACAGGTACTCCACGGCTCCAAGTATGTGTTTATGTATAGTGGGTCAAATGCAGAGCAATAATTTTCCCTATCGGTCAATAACTTAACCTAATTTACAATTCCCTTTTAATCTGCTCTTGAGCAAATCTCAGGTGCTCTGTGAGGGTTTTTTTTTTTCTGTTTTGATGTTTAAATATCTTTGACTTCTGGCTCCCTTGGCATTCTGCTCTGTGCTTTTGGATAGAGGCTTAATACTGCCATAGTAGCCACAGATAACCCAACTGTAGATGGTGCATTCCTTTATTTATTTATTTGAAAGTACCTTGCAACCCCTTCAGCTTTTTGTTACTTGAAGCTGTGCTCAACAAAAGCAAAGCCTCATTATTTGTGTGTAGTAACAGCAAAGTTCAATATTTTTGTCTGTACATTCGACTTGTATGGAGTTCATTTTTATGACCAATCAACACAGAAAACTACAACCTTTCAAAGAGATCACTTGTTTATTTTGCCTGTACTAAATTTAAAATTGTGTAATTGGCAATGTGTGGATGTTTTTTAAATGTTTGTATTTCTGTTCAAAGGTCGGGGAGGAGCTAAAATTCGTGAACTTGAAGAGAGCAGTGGCGCAAGAATCAGGGCAAGTTGGCTTTCCATTCATCTTCTGTAACTGCAATATCCGGACAAGAGGTTATTTGGCAATTCAGTTTGTATTCAGTAAATTTATTTTTCAGTTCAACTATTCATTAAATAAACGAGTTAAAAGTGTCAAAAATTAAGAATGACATGTTCTGTCCCCCCATTCACACTAATTTCACATCTGTAATTCATCCAGTCCTCTGTACTTGTCTACAGAATAAAAATTACACTGCAAAAGGATGAAAAAATATTGAATAACTGAACAAAATTGACCAATTGAAACAATGTTACGTTAAAAAGAAAAATCAGCCTTTACACTGCTGGGCAGGAAAGACCAAAGCAAAGTGTGCTATGTGAGAGAATGTGGTTTCACGTATGTATGTTGACCCAAACATGGTTTAGGAATTTGTCAGTACCCAATTCAAAATCTCAAGACAACTTCTCTTTTACATGAGCTTGCTTCAAGTCAGATGACAAAAACAACTGAACCACCGGATATCATTTGGCAAACAAACAACAATAATTACTTTTTATTTATTAAAGGATACAAATTAATGTTGACCCCAGTTATGATGGGCTGCAACAGTGTCAGTAATTGATTTTTTTTTTTTTTTTTCTTTTAAAGAAGAAGAAAAGTACGGACACATTAGTAACATGTTGTATTTACTGCCCTAAGTCCTTCAGACAATGTTGAGGTTTATCACATGGTCAGTTTGCTTTTCAGCTTATAAGCATAATTTGCCTTCTGTTTTACAAATGGTGATTTATGGTATTGGATATTTTTTCTCATGTATATTAACCAAATAAAGTTTCCATCCTGTGTGTGACTGTTGATTGTAGATCAACAAGGGAGATTATGAAGGCGAGGTCATCATGTATGGGTCAGACGCTGCACAGCAGAAGGCCAAGAAGATGATCGAAGACCTGCTGGATGGCAGCTCTCAATTCGACAATGGTCTGGAACCGGCTTTGATTTAAACCTCGATCTTGAGATTCATTTCTATATTCCTGGTAGTTGAGCATTTTTAAGACGGCGGCAGGCCTTCGATATTCAATGTGTTAGTTCTGGATAAAAGTCACAAGGTTTGATTTGGTGTCTTGATGAAGTTTCAGGTGAAATTTTCCTGCGTGAGAGAGAATTTTATTGTTTATCTCCTCGTGTATTAGCTCAGTCTGCATAACAATTTTAAAGTGGCATTAACAGTATGATGAATGTAATAGACCTAACAATGTATAACATCAGCAACTAACTAAACATTCTTGCAAGTGTTTTTTTTTTTTTTTTTTTTTTTTTTTTTTACAAAAATCTAAAAAACTCAAACATTTCAAAAGAGAGATTTTAATATTTCTTAAGAGGCCTCGAACACTGGTTTTGAAGTGTTGTCTATATTGTTGCTTTATTGAACCTAGATTCCACATTTTTATTTTATTCTCTATGCCTATGTATGCTGCAGGTCCTGAGTAATATATTTTGTTTACATGTGGAAGCATGGAAGTGACAATAGAGACCTTTCACCCTAGAATTTCATACAAATGTACATACAAGCAATCATGTGAGACTTATTGCCATGAAAAAAAACAAAGAAACTTTCTTCAATGCTCAGACTGAATTAGTGTTTTGGTCATGTTTAGATGAAATGGCCTTTTTTGGTGTCTGCTCCGCTCACCAGGTCCTGGTAGAGGGCAGGGTTATGGAAGAGGCTACAGAGGAAGTGGTGATAGTTATGGAAACGGTGGATCAGCTGCAGAAAATGACCCACCTCGCCAAACCATAGACTGGAGCGCCATCCGGGAAAACAAGGACAAGTATGAAGCGCTGAAGTGGAAGGGTAAGGGAGCACACGTGATTTGTAAAGAGTTCAGATGTGTGGGCATGTAAATAGTTTTAGCATGTTACTATTTTTGTATGACAAACTACAAATTCTGTGTTTAATGTTCCCCATTCATGAATTTTAAACCATTCCTGTCTATTTTGCTTCCTCAGACCTCCCACCCATGAAGAAGAACTTTTACACTGAGGCTGAGAGTGTGTCCGTGCTCACAGCTGAGGAAGTCAGTGAATGGAGGTGAATATGAATTAAGAAATACAGCATTAGCTGAATATTGGTTCTTGTACTATGTGTATTGAAAAGGTTTAACTCTTATCACAGCTTTCACTGCAAGTGCAAATAAAACCACATGTTGAGGGAAGAGCAATACATACAAGATGGATTGCTGGAACTTGCTCCCTGTCCTATATGCAAATTATGTTTTTCAAATGTTTCACTATACTATTATTGTTTTTGTTGTGCTTCCTTCCTGTTACTTTTGTTTTGAATGGCACCATTTTTAGATGTTGATTAGATTGTGGTGACGGTTGAAGTTGGTACAGAATCGTTTGGACCAGTTTTCAAACATGATTTTGGATTATCTTTGTCTTTTCAAGCAGTTGTATTTTCAAACAGGAAGGAGAACAACAATATCTTTGTGGATGACCTGAAGGAAGGAGGGGAGAAGAGGCCTATTCCTTTTCCCTGCCGCACCTTTGGAGAAGCCTTCAGTCTCTATCCAGAGATCATGGAGAACATTGAC
This sequence comes from Parablennius parvicornis, assembly GCA_900302745.1. Taxonomy (NCBI): domain Eukaryota; kingdom Metazoa; phylum Chordata; class Actinopteri; order Blenniiformes; family Blenniidae; genus Parablennius; species Parablennius parvicornis. The sequence goes on along the minus strand of OMNM01061193.1, from coordinate 27,615 downwards.
CGGGTGGGCTTTACCAAACCAACCCCCATCCAGGTATGAACATCAAGTTACTACACAATGGTGAGCTTAACTTTTAGTCCAGCTGAAACTGTAAGGTAAGACTTCTTGTATATTCCAGTTGTCTGCAAAATGTACAAACATCTTAGAATATATTGTTCAATGCAGTCTGACAATTTTGCAAACCAAGAACCTTGATCTGAAGCAAAGCTCCCTCTAGTTTGTGGTTGGAAGTTTCAATGAAAGAAGTAGCTGTTGTTTCATGTACTGCCAGGCAATGTTGGAACAATTGGAAAGTCCCTGTAACACCAACCTGTACTTAAAACTGCCCTTTTTTTTTTGATGTACTGCAATCGCTCTAAAAATCTGAAATGTGAGTAAAGTTGTAATTATCTTTGAGTATTTGAAACCTCATGTACTTTGACACATTGGGGTGGAGCCTGTACTCATGTACAATCACTGCTTCTTTCCCTGAGAAGTTAATGTGATAGTAAAATCATTGTCAAAACATGTTTATGGTATTGCTTGTTATAGTAATTAAGTTTGTGCCCCAAGTTTATAAAATCTCACTTTTAGACTGCTGACTTCTTTTTGGCTGTAGATCTATTAAAAAATTATTGGTTGTACCAAAAGAAACATACATTGAATTGAATAGGTTTTATATGTTACAAACGGTTTGCTATTTTTCATATTTTAGATTTAGTGGATTAAACAGTTTTTTTTTCTTTACTAATCATCTTTCAATGTGCTGCCATTAGCCTGATTAAATCAAATAAGTAGAAACAAAGAACAAGCCACTTTTCCAGTTACCTTTTCACAAAATAATTGTATGAGAAAAGCAATTTCTTTTATACTCAAGTCTTTTGACTGGATCACAGTCTGCAAGTAATATTTTTGGGGATTTTAAAGCACCTCAGTGGCTACTAAACCTTTTCAACATGAGCTACATATTTAGGGCATTGACATATATTTGAGGAAAGTGTTTGGTCTTTGCCTCCTGTAGATTTCAGTCTCTTGCCAGCGTCTGTTGACTCTGACTCTGAGTTTCATGATAGGAAACGAGACAACTTCTTCTCTGATTCCAGTTTCACTTTCTATTTTCAATAAAAGGCTTAATGGGTGTGGAAGTGATACTATTTTAAATAAGCCTTTGAGTGCCCACACACTCATCCGTTTGCATGCCATGATATTCTAGTCTTGACGTCATTCGCCTGGTGCAAACCTGTTCAAGAGACTTTGTACATTATGTGTATGCAACATTTCCTTATGTTGCTCAACAAGAAATGGCTCCTAACGTGATAAACGTCTCTTAGATATGGTGGTTTCTAGCACTACAGGCTTTTGTGTTGTTGTGTAAATCTGCATGATTAATATGATGCTGTATTCTCATTAGTCTCAGGCATGGCCTGTGTTGCTGAGCGGAGAGGACCTGATAGCCATCGCTCAGACAGGAACTGGGAAAACTCTGGCCTACCTCATGCCAGGGTTCATCCACATGGATGGACAGCCTATGTATGTATAGGACATATTTCTTAGCTTACACATGTTTTTATCCTTGCAGACTTCCTTGATTTCCATAGTTGAGCTTCTGTTATTATTTTTACCCAACTCCTGTCTTTCTGTATCCATACGAAGACCAAGAAGTGAGCAAAGCGGTCCTGGCATGTTGGTGCTGACTCCCACCAGAGAGCTGGCCCTGCAGATTGAAGCAGAGTGCAGCAAATACCGCTACAAGGGTTACAAGAGGTTAATCAAATTGAGCTTTAGATCAATTGTTATTTACAGTATAGAATGTGTGTGATCATGACTTTTTTATTATCTGCTCCCATCAGTCTCTGTATCTATGGTGGGGGTGACAGGAGAGGGCAGATTAATGTGGTGAAGAGTGGAGTCGACATTGTTATCGCTACGCCAGGCAGATTAAACGATCTCCAGATGAATGATCTCATCAGTCTGAGCTCCATCTCTTATCTGGTCAGTCAAATTGTTTGTTTTTTTGTGTTTGATTTGTGGTTAAGCGGGTCTACTGATGTAATATATCTGTTTTCATAAAAACTTTTTTTTTAATATCGTTTATCATAAATAAATCGATTTCATTTTCTTTTTTAAAAAGTGTTCTTCGTGTCTGACTTGATTTTCAGTTTTTCGTGTGTTACATGTATTTTTTTTATTTTTTTTTTCGCGAGAGACTAATAGGTCTTGGATGAAGCCGACCGTATGCTAGATATGGGCTTTGAGCCTCAGATTATGAAGATAATCCTGGACATTCGTCCAGACCGACAAACTGTCCTGACCAGGTACAAAAGATTTCAACAAACATTTGATTGTATGATTGAAGGCAGGAGGACAAATTCAAGTCCAAAGAAAATGCATTGAAATCCTAGAACTACGACACAAATACATTTTGTTTATCCAGTTTGGTACATCGTTCTTAAGTGTACATTAATTTTCTTTGAAAAAAAATAAATGTCACAGTGCCACCTGGCCCGCTGGCGTGAGAAGGTTGGCCAGGTCCTATCTGAAGAATCCCATGATGGTTTATGTTGGCAGCTTGGACCTGGCGGTATGTGGAAATGAAATGCTTTTATTCCGTATTAAAAGCTAATTGTCTTTGTTTTTTGTGTCCATCAGGCTGCTACAGAGACGTTAGGTCCATTTACACGAGTCAGAAGTAATCGGATTAAACGCCTGTTCAATTAAGAGTTGTGTCATGGAAAACACTTTGTGTTATGAGAATGAAATTATGATGGTAGAGGTGGTTGAACTCTGTTTATGGTCCAGTCAGAGTCCATATAAACACAACACCAGGTTGCTTCCTGGTGTTGTGACGTCACCACATAACAGTCTTTCTTAAAGCAAAATGGTGGCAAAGCCAAATTGGTCAATGCAGGAGACAAATGTGCACTCATGCTAGAGTTCTTATCACACAAAAGCAAGGAGAATTCTTGAATGTTTTAGTTTGACCGAAAAAAAAAAAAGCTAAGTGAAACATTGGCAGGTAAAACTTTATTTGAGCGTCTCGCAAAAAGCTAAATTCTGTGTAAATTTTTTTGTTCATGTAAATGGAACAATCTGATTTCTCCATCAGATTGGCTTAAAACAAAAAAGACCATGTAAATACAAAAGTGTCTTTTTGTTGGTGTTTCAGGCCGTTAACACAGTGGAGCAAAGAGTGGTGATTGTTAATGAAGAGGACAAAAAGTCATATTTATACGCCTTCATCAGAGACATGCTGCCCGAGGATAAAGTTCTCATCTTTGTTGGCAAGAAGATCATGTGAGTATGCAGTTGTGTTGCTTCATTGAATTTAACAGTTGCAGGTAAATTAATTGCAGTTACCACCAACGCCCACGAATACCCCCCAATGTTTTTTTGTTTGCATGTTTTCTCAGGGCTGACGACCTCTCCAGTGACCTGTGTCTGCAGGGCCTGGCTGTGCAGAGTCTTCATGGTGCCCGAGAACAGTGTGATCGTGAAGAAGCACTAAAAGACTTTAAGGAGAGTACGTAAGAAAAGGTTTTTTGTTTGTTTTTTTGCCTTTTCTGCTCTCCGGTTGTCAAAACCAGATAATGGATTCTTCATTGAATCTCGAGAAAAAGCTGGGGAACGAAGCTCTTCTTTTATTTAGAAAGTTATTGCTTTTCTAAATTGATGACAGTTGGTATGTCAAACCAGCATTTGTTTTGACGCCTCAGACATCCAGACCTGCTCTACAGGTTTTCTTCAAGGTAATCTGGAGGAAAAAAAACCTCAACTTTTCCCTCCATGTAACGATATTCATACTTAAAAATGTGCAGAACTCTGAAAACAGTCTTCTAAGTTCTGCTCTGTAGCTGTAGTCAAGGTAGAGGCTGTTAAGATTATTCCGCGTTGTTTTTCTCCACATTTGAAACATACAACCATGGTTGGTAATAAATGCAAATCAGTTTTTGCACAATGATACAAGTATTTGTCTTCCAGGTTTTGTGTATTTGGGTTAAGCCATCGTTGGTGTCACCTTAAACTATAAGAGAAGAGCTCCTTTCAGTGATTGATTTGCTAAACAACAAATATATAGACAAAGTAAGATACGAGAGCTTCTGAGGGCTGCTTGCAACTTGGAGAGCCACAAGTTTAAAAATCCTTAATCTAGCTTGCGATGCACTATTCATGGCCAACGTATTGACTTCTCTGATAACTTTGGTGTCAAATATTTTCTTCTAGGTCGGGTCCGCATCCTGGTCGCTACAGACCTGGCGTCTCGAGGGCTGGACGTTCATGACATCACGCACGTCTTCAACTTTGACTTCCCACGTAATATTGAAGAGTACGTCCATCGCGTGGGCCGCACCGGCCGAGCCGGGTAAAGACTTCTGCGTTTTGTGCCGGCATTGTATAGAATTCTGACCTGGGGGTCACTTTTCTTTATAGAATTCAGACCCGTGGGTCACTTTCTAATAATGGAAAAATGATCCACCCCCATAGAAACCCCTCCCAATTTTACCTTTTGCTAATAAGAATGTTCTAATGATGATATTTATTATAAATATTACTTATTACATGTCATAAGCAACTGCTTTTGCGTACTATTTGATCTTTCCTTTCATATATAAAATTTCAAAATAAACCAGTACTAAGTCTTATCACATACACCTCGCACGTATGTAAAGTGTTGAGACATTGGTCACTTTTCTGTGCTATAGAATATTGACCCAAGCTTACCATTTATATATGCTTTTTATTTATATGTTTGCATACGGTGTTTATACATTTTTAATGACTTTATGGGAGTGGGTCACTTTTCTATCTGACACTGATGTGAGGATTTGCTCCGTCTGTGACGTGTTTTCTGTTGCAGACGATCGGGCGCTTCCGTTACCCTGGTAACAAGAGAAAACTGGAGGATGGCGTCCGAGTTGATTTCCATTTTGGAACGATCAGTGCAGGTCAGCGAACAAACCACAACACCTCCAGACATTGCAGTGCTGCTGCACTGTAGGTTTAACTTGGAAAATGTTATAAAGACCACAACAACAGGATTGATTTATTTAAAGTAAACTGTAAAAATAAATTGGAGAAGTTGAGAAACTCGATCACTGGCAGCAACACTCTGGGATTCCGGCCATCTAAAAAGAAATATGGACAAATGTCATACAGTGAGAAGACCATGACTGTCTAGAATCTCTGCTTCCTCCTTTATTTCCAGACTTGTATACAAAAGAAGAAGAGGGGCTTGGTTTGTTTATTAGCATGATTTGTATTGTTTACAAAACCTGTGATAAACAGCATTGACATACATGTTATTGTCCTTGTGTACTTATTCATAAACAAACAAGTTTTAGCCTGAATGTAATATTATCAGAGTTTGAATATGATGTGATGAAGTAAATTCTGTTGTAGGACGTCCCGGAGCAGCTGGTGCTAATGGCAGAACGCTACGAGAAACACAAGAAGGAGAAGGACCTGAGGGATCCCAGAGAAGGGCCAAAGCAAGGAGGAGGGTCGTCATGGGGCTGCAGAGATGGTGGAGGTAGAGGAGGCAGAGGAAACTGGAGGTTCTAATGCTGCATTCTGGGTAAGTCCAACAAACATCATCCCACAAAACATAAAATGTTCTACTTCTATAGGAAAAGACAAATATATACAAAGTTTAATGTCTCATTCATTCACATCAACAGACTAATCAATAGTTTTCTGGTATTCTGACTTGTATCCTGGTTTTCATTGCAGGGTCCAGATCTGAATCTGCCTCTTGCATTGATTTAAGTTTTGAAATTAGATTTCTTCATATGAAAACTTGCTGTTGCTTTATCAGTTATTTGATGGCTGATGTTTCTCTAATGTTTTCCCTGATAATTCTACTAATCAGTTCATTTAATTAATGTTACCTGATATTTTGAGTGCATTTTTTGTCAGTCTTATTAAACTCTGGTTTTAAAGAGACTTGACGTCTGGTGTTTATTTTGCAGGGACCATGTTCAAAAACATTCATCTTAAAGAAAAGATGCCTCGTACTAGAATTTAGCAGAAGCTAGTCTCCATCTGCAGTCCCTACAGCAGTAACTATTACACTGTAACACTTGCTTTCTGAATATTTTCAATTTATACTGCCAAGAATTGAATATGTAAAGAAAGATGCAGACTGCTATTTTTTTGAATAGCAAAATATTTATTTTTGTTCAATTAAAAATTCATACATTCTTTGTGTTTTGACGTAGAATATAACATGTACTGTTCCCTGTGCATAGAAATAGAAAGTGTCATCAGGATTCTGAGCTTCACTCACATTTTTTTAATACAAGCTTGAGGCTGTAATGGTGAGGCTACTTTTTCACGATGAAACTGGATCAACTGCAAGTCAAACACCCGTTTTGGAAAGGTACTTTATGAAAATGGGAAAACCTTCTCTACATTCCTCTTCCAGACGGTCAGCCAGAATTTTGCGCTTTTCCGGTGTAAGACCAGAAAGCAAGTTCTGTTGGGGTATGAAGAAGTTGTAGAGCTCGCCACCTCTCAGGCGAGCTTGAAAGTCGTTGAGGAGTGTTTGGAAACAGCGGCTCAGATCTGAGGCGCTCCATTGGCTGTCACTCGGTCGAGAGCAACAGGCATGGAGGAGAGTGGTCTTGGCGTGGTACGAGCAGAACTTGTCGAGTGAGGAGTTTTCTTCTTTTAGGAGACTAAGAAGATGCTTCAGGAGCTTCAGACAGCTTTTCCTGAAAGCAGAGAACAGAAATACAGAATATTACTCAACAACTAGAATCATGATTGTTTGTGATATGTCGGAGAATTTGAATGGTTTTTCTCCTAACTCAAAACATTGCTTTTTGTATCACGAAATAAGTAATATTCTGCTGTCATTTGCTAAAAATTAAGAGTAGTTTTAACCTGCAGCAGCTCACTCCGCCTTTTTCACAGCACGTCTTCGCCGACCCGTGATTCTTCAGAATGGCCTTCTCGACGTGTGAGAATGAAATCCGCCAAGCGTCTGTGCGATATGGACGATAGAAACCGTAAGTGGAAAAGAGAATTGTGAAGCAAAAATGACTCTTAATTGCAGGTTCTCTGGGCATGGCTTTGAAACAATGTAGGGTTGTTCTGAGGAAGTTGGACTTGCCTTTAGCGAGGACTCCATCTTTTTCCACCGCTCCTCTGCCTTCATACTTCGGGACGAGGTAATAAGGCATAAACCTGTAGTCCCTCTTTACTTTGTTCCCCTGCCAGCCTTCTATCTTAAAGCCGTTTGTTGTGACGGCGGGCCAGCTTGATTTAACCATGAGGCAGAGAACCACATCCAGGGAAATGGTGACCGATTGAACTGTGGTGCTTAGAGTCACTGCAGGGCAGCCCGGTTTCTTTCTATCCACTTTCCATTCTGGAAGAACAAAATACTATTTTACTGCAATAATCAAAGAGTAATAAAATACCTGCACATCTGAAACCATGAGGTTAACGGCATGTGCAGCTCAGTTTGTTGGATTAGCAGTGCAATACTACAGGTCGCAAATGAAATTGATACGGATTTAGATTCTTACCTTCAAATGGCTTGACACATTTCTTCACCTCGTCTCTGAACTCGCTGAGGATCTGACTCGCAGATAAGGTTTCGCCGTCTTGAAACTTTTTCAAAGGGTCTGCTCTTCGTTTCAGCTGCACGCTGTAAAAAGCACCGTCGTCTCCAAAAGGTTTGATCTCCACTCGTTCCACCAGCAGAGGAATCATGACGTCAAACTCGTCAGGACTGGAGATCTGAAGACACAAACACCACACCAAGTAACAGTAACGGTGGTATTGAATTGAAACTGGGTTCATCTGGTACATCATCGGCACAATGACTGACCTTTAGGTTTTCGTAGTAGCTTCCAGTACGTAGTGGTTCTTCTACATTTTTGAAGCATTCTGTTTTATCTTTCAGATGCACGACTATGTTTTCGATTACTTCATTGATGACTTCTGCAGAATTTGATTTGTCTTTCATTCTAATCTTAAGTGTTTTCAGTGTCTTATTTAAGATCGAGTTCAAAGCTCTTGTGTCCTCAGGCGTGTTGGACTCCTCGAGCGTGTTCTTCATCTCGGTTCTATCCTCTGTGGGGTCCTTCCAGTTGCTTTTAGCTGCACCAGTTTTAGTAATCTTTTCAGAGGTTTTTGGCTTTACTTCTTTCATCGTCTCTGTTTTTTCTTGAGTGTTTTTCACAGTTTTACTTTTCTTGTTCCCTGACCTGATGCCCCCCTCGTCAAGGTGCTCCGGTTGATCGTCTGTCTCCTCTTTTATTTCATTCAGCTTGCCACAGAGCGGTTTTGCTTGCGCGGTCGTCACAGGAGCTTTTGTAGCAGCGTTGCATTTTGTCCCTCTCTTTATGTTTAAAGAACTTGTCTTAGGGCCCTCGGGTGTGTCTGGCTGCACTGCAGCAGCCGCCTGGCTCGATGTGGTCTTGGCCGCACAGGTTTTACCTCTCGCTTCCAGTTTGTGTTTCCCACACTTGTTAAGCTCACCTGTAAAATGATTTATAGTTTCCTCCGGCTGCCCTCTAACGTGGCGTGGCTGCTTAGGCTCCCGGTTCTTTGGTTTCTGTTCCTTTGTCGTCTCCTCTTCTGGGTTTGTGCATCTTTTCTGTTCTGCTTCTTTACTTTCCCCTGTAGTTTTCTCGCTGGTACATTCGGCACCAGGAGCCGTTGCCTTCCGTGGTCTCCCTCTACCCTGCATGATGTTGAAATGAGAGAAGTGAAACTTAACTATCAGAGAAAAAAACTCTGTGATCTATGAGAACACGCCCTTCTTGTAGTTTCATTTTTACTGGCAAATGAGTGTGCATTGACTGATTATGACTTGTTGACACACGAGTGGACAAGTCAAATATTTGAGCAATACACTTTTAACCCTCTTGTCTTACCCAAACTCAAGAAATAAAGGTGGTCTGAGATTCAAACCATTTTATCTTTGGATTCCCATGTGTTTACAAAGATTAAGCAAATAAACTATTTCACTCCCTCAGTCTTGTTTTTATTCGACAACAAGGCATATGATTTTTCTACCCTGACATGAGGCAGGATGGCTGTGGAATGTAAAAATACCAACACTGCCGCTCAAGATAAGCCTGAAGGGTTTTTAGGACATTAACCTGTTTAATCCAGCTCGACTGTTTTTACATATATGCTTGACGGAGCAACATATCAGTATTATATATTTTTTTCCATATTTATTTGTGTGCAGTGAGACTTGAAGAGAGCTATGATTTATTTTGTTTTTGCAGTAGAGACATACTTTTGTTTCTGCATCCTTCATTGTTAGTTTATTTTAGTCATAAAAAATATAGAGGTACTTATGAAAATCTGATCTAACTTTGTAACTTCAGTTTATATTGTCTGTCATATAAGTTAATGTTCTATTCATACAGAAGAATGTATTTTGAATGTATTTTAATCATAAATTATCTTTGAGGAATACTTGAGTTTGAAAGCATCCCAAGGCAACTGTCTTTTTGGGTAAATTGCCATCGATTGCAATTAATTTTGCTAAGCTAATCACTGTGCTACCTGGTATGAAGGAGCCAGTTAAAAAAAGTCAACATTCATGTCTATAATGGGGAAATAATACCACAATCATATCTTGATATAGTTCTTATATACTTAACTAATAGGCATATTTCCACCTTCTGTGTGTATTTTGTTTATTAAAACTTTGTTTTATATTTTTTTTTTTTTTTTTTTACACATGTGACTGATGTTTGAGGAACCGACTTGAGATCCAAAGCTTTTAGGTTCAAATCCCAATGCTTACCAGTCACTGCTGTGGGTGAACCTTGACCCCAACAGCTGCTCACTGCGCCCAGCATATATATTTATACTTATGGTAAACTGACTAGGATGGCTTTAATGCTGAAAAGTAATTTCCCCAAGGAGATTAATAAAGTATGAAATTATTTTTAGTATCTATCTACACTTTCATTCCCTGAATGACTCTGCAAACTGAACATATAGTGTCTTTTAAGAAAGTTAATTTCAATAAATCAAAAATTTAATTCAGCATATTGAAAGAAACATTAAAGTACAGAGAAAGTAAATTGTCAACAAGAATGCGGAGCTTAGAGTTGCAATGTTTCTTGTAGGGATAACATAAGAATCTGAATTGTCTTGGGAAAGAAATGTTTTTTATATCTTAATCTACAGTCTATCAAATGTAACTTGCTAATGTGCTAGTTCTGTTAATGTTTTTTGTAAATTATGTTCTCGTTGCATTGTGGGTAGAGGTTTCACCACACTGCTTGTCTTTTCGGTTTTAACTTCCATATACAATCAAATCTAAACTTTACTGTTGTATGTGTTTGTGTAGTGTGTATTGAGCATTTATATCCTGTTTTTTCATGTTGGTAAGTCATTGACAGGCTTCAGTTTGTTTCTGTAGAAAGAGCGACACCTTGTGGATAAAAGTGAGTATCATAAGTCCCTGGTTTATGTCAGTTACAGGAGTAAGGTTACTAAATTCAGTAGCTCCTCACAGACAACAGGTTAAATTGGTAAAAAGCGACAGCAAACCGTTTTGGTTGAAATATGTTTAATGTTGCAAAGAGGCTCATGCCATCTTACAATAAGGTGCAGTAGCTTGTGCCAATTTAATCGTCTTCGGTGCAAAGTCAGCAAAAGGCCAATCAAAGTGCTTTGAGAATCAACGCGCGGTCTACTCTTTTTGTCACCCGCTTTAGACAAATTGAACCGTTTGAAGTGCCGTTTAAAGCTTGAACGAAACAGATATTCTATGAATCCACTACTCGGAAGAACAGAGTTTTAACTTCTCCTACAGAGTTAAGTAGTAGTTAAGGTGCAAACAGACACTAAAAGCAGGACAACAAGTACCACATAAAGACTCTAGGACCTGCACTCCAGAGAGGTCTCTATTATTGAGCGTCTCAGTATCACAGAAAGGTATTGCCATGGGTCAAATCAACAGTTCACAGTTGAAACTATGTTTTTGATATTACATTGTACATAATATTAATCTAACCACTGAAATGGAGTCAGGAGTGCCGCCTCAAGGATTTCGGATCAGGATGTTTTTCTTTCCTTCGAATACTCTTGCGGTGCATTGTGATGATTAACCAGTCTTTGATTATTAAGTTGAAACAGCCAATTGTAGGATGGAGTTGGATGACTGACGTCCTGCCGCGGGAGACCTTGGGGTCGGCAGTGGAGCACAACATTCATTTGTTCCTCTGGGCTTTCTGGGCAGACTTGGTGATTTTACCAGTGGTGGGGACCTTCTTCTCCACACCTTTAATCACACCGACGGCCACGGTCTGGCGCATGTCGCGCACCGCAAAGCGACCTGCAAGGTGAGGAGGAGCAGAGAGACACTCGGTCAAAAAGTGAACACACTTTTTTACTGCAATGTGAGGAAAACGCTGCTTAAAATTCAGAGGATACTCTACCCAGAGGAGGGTACTCGGAGAAGCTCTCGACGCACATCGGTTTTCCAGGAATCATATCGACAATGGCAGCGTCTCCAGACTTGAGAGTTTTGGGGTTGTCCTCCAGCTTTTTGCCGGAGCGGCGATCAATCTTTTCCTTGAGCTCTGCAAATTTGCAGGCAATGTGGGCGGTGTGGCAATCCAGCACGGGGGCATAGCCAGCGCTGATCTGTCCAGGGTGGTTCAGAATGATCACCTAGAAGACAAAAGGAGACAATTGTTTGAATCACACCGTGGCTCCACATATCTGATGTCCTCTGTTTGAACCCCGCATGTTCAGATGACTAATATTTCTTAAAGTCCTTTGATGAGTCATTACAACAGGTACTCTTGGAGACTTGCATTGGCACCTGAGCAGTGAAGTTCGCTGCCTCTTGAGGTGGGTCGTTCTTGCTGTCGCCGGCCACGTTGCCGCGGCGAATGTCCTTCACAGACACGTTCTTAACGTTGAAGCCGACGTTGTCGCCAGGCAGGGCCTCGGTCAGCGCCTCATGGTGCATCTCCACAGACTTGACCTCGGTAGTCACGTTGACGGGGGCGAACGTCACCACCATGCCAGGTTTCAGTATTCCCGTCTCCACGCGACCGACCGGTACAGTCCCGATTCCTGAGAGGAACACACACAAATGCACAGTTCAGTTTTCTTCTGCAAACCTCTGCTGCTTGTGCTCAGGCTGTCTCATTTCCCTAGCTGCTTCAGGTTTTCCCGCAGTTCTCGAACAACATATTACGTACCTCCGATCTTGTAGACATCCTGCAGGGGCAGGCGCAGAGGCTTGTCTGTTGGGCGGGTGGGGGGTTGGATTGCATCCAGAGCCTCCAGCAGCGTGGTCCCAGATGCATTGCCGTCCTTCCGAGTGATCTTCCAGCCCTTGAACCATGTCATCTAGAACGTAGCAAGTAGTGGTGTATATCAGTTATCTTGGTATTTCTTCAAGGTGCGTGCATTGCAAATAATTGAAACGACAGATTCAAACTCTTGACCTGGAGTACCTGGCTAACCTTTCCAGCTGCAGCCTGCCATCCTGACACCAACCAACCAAATTAGTATGCAAATCCATGGTTTTGCATTCTGCCTACGACTGCGTTGACTGTTTAGTCTTTGTTACTTACATTGGGGCTGGGCTCAAGCATGTTGTCTCCATTCCAGCCTGAAATGGGTACAAAGGCAACCGTGTCCGGATTGTAGCCGATCTTCTTGATGTAGGTGCTCACTTCCTTCACGATTTCCTCATAGCGTTTCTGGCTGTAGTTTGGCTCGGTGGAGTCCATCTTGTTGATGCCCACTATCAGCTGCTTCACTCCGAGCGTGTACGCCAGGAGTGCGTGCTCGCGAGTCTGCCCGTTCTTGGAGATACCGGCCTCAAACTCTCCGACACCTGCTGCCACAATCAGCACGGCACAGTCCGCCTGCAAATGTAGAAGCACATTTGCATCTTTCTTTGACTTATTGAGGCTTTTTTTTTTTCCAGATTGCATATTCTTTCAAGTGTAGCTATTTACAACTTTTTAAAATAAAACATAAACGTTAATGACATTCAGCTTGCTCTTCTTGCAAACTAGTGATATGTAAAGCAGTAAGTAATACAGAGTGGCTTCACGTCCTCATGTTACAGACCTGGGAGGTTCCTGTGATCATGTTCTTGATGAAGTCCCTGTGCCCGGGGGCGTCGATGATGGTCACGTAGTACTTGCTGGTCTCAAACTTCCACAGCGAGATGTCGATGGTGATGCCTCGCTCCCTTTCGGCCTTCAGCTTGTCCAGAACCCAAGCGTACTTGAAGGACCCTTTCCCCATCTGGCAAATAAGAGACGAATATGTTCAGGTGTGCTGGTTAATTTGACAACCTGTTTAATTATCTTTCAAGCACGACGTACTGCCTTAACTTTCACTGTCCTACCTCGGCAGCCTCCTTTTCAAACTTCTCGATGGTTCTCTTGTCGATGCCGCCACACTTGTAGATGAGGTGGCCCGTGGTGGTGGACTTCCCAGAGTCCACATGGCCGATCACTACGATGTTGATGTGGAGTTTCTCCTTTCCCATGATGGCTGGGGTCACGAGGCGCTGTCTGTAAAAAAACAGGGTTAACTTACAGTGAGCATGGACACAAAAGCCTTTCAGACACTGGAATATTCTCTGAGAGCAACAAATCTTCTGATTTTGGAAAAAGGACTTTATGTTGTAACGGACACATCACGCAGTTAAGAAAAAAATCTGCAAAGGTTTTGCTTTGCTGCGCAATAGAAAACATCGGTAAAGGTGTATTCCCTCCCAAGTGGGTGCGCAAAAGAGCTGCTTAAGCTGTGAAGTCGTCTAATAAGAGGTTAATGACAACGAGGGCAGCTTGATGTTCTCTGGTGCTGTATCAGAAGATTCGGGTGTCAGTTTCACAAAACCCCAGTGCTGTGTGCCTCCATCCATCCACACTCCCCTGCTCTCCTCTTTCACACCCAGCCTGCTCTCCTGCCCTCCGCTCTGCTCGGGGCTGATATTTCACAGCACAGTCCCCTCTCTTTTCTTTTTTGCACTGCTTCCCCTCCGAGCCAGAATCCACCATTTTGTCAGGTCCAAATGCACTGGCAGCACAGCAGCCATTTCTCAGACGCTGCACAAGCCCTGCAGGTTAAAGCAGGAGAGAGCAGTCACTGTAGTAACTGTAACTCTGTGTAGTGTTGTGGTGATGATGAACCCTGGAAGCATTGGGACTCATACATGCTCTGCAAAGTTTGTTTTCCAAGAGCAAAGTGTTTTATTATTTTCATGATGGCAGGTGAGCGTCATGTGCAGGAGCCAGACGCTTAATCCAACTGTATCACGTATCCCCACTTGATCTTGCACAGGTGAACTCGGAGCCAGGACACACACAGACATTTACATGCGCGCATTTCACTCAGCGCTGAGCTGTAACGTCACAGCGGCTGCCGCAGTGCGCCTCATCGCGCAAAAACATGACAAAAAAAAACAGCCGCAATAGTCTGGAGAAAACAAGCGCAATTACTGCGATGGATCTAATGACTGAAGGATTTGAGGGCAATGCCAACTCCCTCCGCCATGTTTTATCATCTGCCCTCTTACTGACGCTGGGATGCGTATTAAGTACCAGCCGTCTGCCCTCCTTTCTGCATCACAACAACAATATTCCCAAAACACAGCCTGGACACCGAGACGCATAACAACACGGCCAAGTCGCCTCATGCAATAGTGTTATTGTTTTGTTTTGTTCTTTATAGAAAGAAATAAACTCGCCCATCGCGCATTTATTTTTCACGCTGCGTCGTACCTGAGAGCTGTCCGGTGTCAGGTTGGCGGCAGGACCGGAGAGGTTGTGAGGAGAGACGCTGATCCGGTTAGAGCGCACCGGACAGGACAGGCGGGGCTGTTGCGTAATGGCGCGCACAAGAGTCTGAGCGGCATCACAGCTAGAGTCCAGGAGAAGTTATCATAAACTCGTTTAACATAGGACCCGACTACAATGCTTGGGGATAATAGACAGAAGCGGTTTATATCACAATAACTAATCTCCAAGCAAAGTTTGACCTTTGTTTATCTTAGCGGTGCGTCCGATCATTAAAGCAGGAGGTAAACTTGGACCTTGTAACCGCTTTCTCGGTCACGTAAATACTCTGAATTCCGGCAACATGAACTCATTTGTGAGCACCATGATTGTACATTCAAGTGTAATTGTGACTATTTTGTGATTATACGTTGAGGGTTTGGATTAGCTGTCGATGCGCACAGCAGGTGGATCACTCTCTTTTCCAGACGCTCCTTAGTTGGATTAAAATAACCCCAGTGGATGCACTTAACTTCTTTGCATTTGCGTCTGTCTTACAAGTATTGCAACTTGCAATGGCAATACGAATTTTAAGGTATTTGCAAAAAAGAAAAAAAATAAGTCGCATTTTTCTAGCAACATTCATAACATCAAAAAATAATAGTAAACAATTTGTGCTCAGCAGCAGTACTGTTGAAGGAAGTTAGGACTTGCAGATGTGGACCATTCATATATTCTGTGGACGTTGTAGGAAGATGACACAATTTCATATCAATATCATAAAAGCTATTGCAGTTGACATGGAATTCCAAACACCTTCTCTGTGATGTACCTGCAAATTAAAAAAACAGGCACACAATATGATATGGAACATGACATCAGTTACACAAAGCATAGAAATACTCCAATTGAAAGTTTTCAGATAACTTGTGCAAAAGCTGTTTGTTTGAAAATTGTTTTGTAATGAATATCATTTGATGTTTTATGAAGAAAATGTATATATTAAAGTTAAAAAAAAAATTAAAAAAAAGTAGTTAATTAAATAATGGCTATGATGTTGCCGGTGGTGAAAAACAATCCAACACAATGTGAGATTTGCACATTATCGTTTATCATTATATTTTGACAATACATGACGCTGCTTTCCGGAATGTTTCCAGGGCAGAGTGAACATTTGCAGCAATAACCTTTTCAATACAAATACAAATTCCCTTTATCCCACATAGTGTAAAAACTAAATTAAAGTTTAAAAAAACAAAGAAAACAAATCAGTAACAGCAATTCATTTGATATGGAATCACGTCACATTTCTGAATTAAGTTAATGAAATAAGGCACAAGTGCATTAAGCCGTAAAATGAGCTGATGGTGGTAGTTGCTGGTAGAAACTGAATCCATACAACTTTTAATTCATTAAAGTTAACAGACACGTGACATACAAAGTGTGCTAATGGAAAAAAAAAAAGTCAGTGTTAAATTTCCATGAGTTGAGAGCCATACTCCGAAATCATTCAAAACTCGATCCGTTTTTGACTCTTAAACCTCGAGAACACATCCCTCAACATTCTAGATTATTCAACTTGTAAAAAGTGATGAAAAATCATGTTCGATCCCTTTAGAATACCTGAGAACTGACGCGTGAAGTGCAAATCTTAATAATGAGAACCCTGGCTTCTTTCAACCTTTGCTCGTCCTTCATTGGCAACATGAGCAAAAGCTTCTAAGTATTAGTGTTACAGATAATATCACCCTGTATGTTTTAATACAGTGGTTCTCAAAGTGAGGGGCAGAGCACCGGAGAGCGGCAGGAACATTCTGGGGGTCAGCTTGACACCTTTTCCCATAATTTAGAGAAATGAGTTGAGGAAAAAACTTTGTTAAAACACTACAGAACTGACGGGTAATACATTAGAGACCATATGTAGAGACTGACTGGATACTATTAAAAGCCTTCAATTAGCATGAGATATATGCTTATTAGCATAAGATGCTAAAAATAATTCCTCAAAAAAAAAACAAAAAAACAAGGGAAATCCAATGTTCATCCTTTATCACTTTGAGGACCCCTGTAAGGTAAGAAGGGTGCATTATGGGAACATTTCCAGTTCCTAGCAATTTTAAGGAGACTCCCTTAAGGCTTTTTTTTTTTTTTCATACTGTTTGTGCGTGGTGAGTTTTCTGAAGATTTACTGTTAAAATATCTACATAGGTATTTGAGTTGAGTTGAGTGTTTGTTTATTTTGAAAGGATGTTTTTTTTATATATATAAAATACTAAACCTGGGAGATTTTAAGTTAAATGTTTAAGTAAAAGTGCTTTGAAGGCAGAAATAACAAATGAGCTGAGCAGAAGCAGTAAATTATTTCTTTTATATCTTGTTTATTTTTTTTTATAGTAAACACAACACCTGAGATCAATAATTTTAAATGCCTCCACCGACTCGCTCCCGTCTTATTTGGTTCCCTTGCTGTGTTTTTCTGCTCCGCTCAGTTATTTTCGTGCCTCCAGAGAAATGCTATCTTTTAAGAAATATTGTACTTAATTACGGCTCCAGTCTGCTTTTTCATCCTAGTGAATGAAGTTTCCCACTGCACAGTAATGACAATCCTCGAAGAGATCGTAACTGTTACTACGCTATGAGAATGATCCGAAGGCCCAAGAGGAGTAGGCCCCGCTCCTCAGTCTCCGTGAGGGTAAGACATCTGCACAGCCCACGGCTGCACCGTCCCCCGACCGAACACCGTGTAGAACAGCGAGCCAAACAGGTTGATGCCGGCGGCGATGTAGAAGACCGTCTGCCATTCTTCTATAGTGTTCTAGAGGGAAGTCGGCACAGTCATTAATATCTCAAAATGATTAAATTTTTGTTTGTGTGTTTGTTCACATTAGAGCTCATTGATATGAGACTTCCATCAAAGTTCAGTGTGAGCGGTGAAAAAGGCCCTGAAGTGACCTGCATGTGCAGAAGACAGCACGCTGTGGTTCACAGAAAAACGGGTAAATACGTGCATTTCTTGTCCAATCTGAGCTCAGACAAATATGAGCAAATGATAACTGATAGCGTTTAATCAGTAGTGTAAATGTCTCACTTTGATGAAATAAAAGTTGATAAAGTGCGATTTGGTCGTTCAGAGTGAGGTCGCTTGGACAGACGTCAGATATGCTTTTAATATAGAACCACATAATGAAGTGAGACAATCAAATATGGTCACATATGTGCAAAATAAACTTCATTTTCATTTATTGTAGCTTTGGAATCATCTAAGTTTCTACAAGATCGAACTTGATGGTTAAATCCTCTAAATGTTCTTCACCTGAGGAAACTATTCTGAAAATTAGCTTGTTGATGAATGAACAATGTTTACAAACTCCTATATCAGGATTTAAAATGAGAAACAATAATTATTGCGATCAAAAAAATCATCCAAAGTACATATTACAACTGCAGATAGAAATATTTCAAATGAAAAGAAATGTTAATTACTGTGTACTTGATTTGCAGCGGTGGACAAACTGACTTTTGTAAGTTGTATTCCACTGTAGTTGTAGTTATGTAGGTCCTCTGCCGACAGGGGGCGCTGCAACACCCTCATTGCCACTACTTCCCTGCAGTATTTACACTTGATATCTAGTTAAATGACCTTTGTCACTTCATCATAGAAATTGTCTCATGGGACATACGGGGGGTGGTGGTTTGGTTTCAGATATTGTCAATAAATATTTACCTAAATGTTGATTTGTGAGCACATGTAACCACACACAAATATGTACAGTAGTAAAAAAGTTTACAGTTTCTTTCATGTATTGATACAAAAGGTCAATTTTGTAAAAGCATTCTGAGGCAACTTTTTTTTTTTTTTTAAATATATATCATCACTGGATGATCAGAATGACGACATTGTTTGCTGGAGTTGTAAACAAACCATCCTTAATAGAGCAGCGGTGCCCCGAGGACCTGAGTGTGAGTTTGTTTAGGACTGTGCACGCCCCCTGGTGGACAAATGTTGACATTGTAATCCTGCATCAACTAAACCAATTAGATGGAAAAGGGGGCATCATGCCAAAGTAGGGATCCCATCTGTTTAACCGGGGACGCAGGAGGCCCAGGGTGACCTCAGTCTGCAGGTCAGACAGTGAAAATCAGCACTTCACTGACGTCTACGATTTGACGCTTTAATGGCACCATTTAGAGGCCCAACTATATTTCATATGTAGTGCCAGTTTTGGCCTTTGAATTATGAGAAAGTTATGTTTTGCTGGGATGTGAAAGTGTTCCTTACATTTTGAGTGAGCGATCTGGCTATGACGGGTCCCACCATACCAGGAATGGTCGCAAAGGTGTTGGTGATTCCCAGCAGAATACCTGCATACCTGTGCAGAAAAACACACGGTTAAACATTGCTTGATTAAACATCGCTCTGGACGTTTGTTCATTGAAAGGAACTTACTCAAATACAAAGTTGAAGTGTTTCACATTCATTCACACTAAACACCAGAGAATAACAAAGACATGGCTATACTTTATGTGCAATACTGTCACCACCATTGCTCCAGAATGAGAAAAAGAAATTGCATAAAAGCAGATTTTTGCAAGAAAAAACTTACAGATTATCTTAAAAATGTATTTATCTATTTTAGGCACTAAACACAAACTCAGCTCTGCTGTTCATCCCACAAATGCATGACCCTCGTATACAGTACCTCGCATACTTAAATGGAGGAATTAACTTTTCAGTGGCATAAGACTTGCTCTATTGAAACACCCTTATTTACCTTTATAATGCAATTAAGATTTGACTAGCAATAAATAAAAATACAGATATTTCAGGGTTTTTTTTTTTTTAACCATCTGAATAACATTGTTCTTCCTCCTGCCTCTAATTTGCACCAGCTGTGATTGGGTTGTGTTTCATTTTTCTTCAACTCTTTTTTTTTTTTTTAACCTCAGACATTTGTGTCTACTCAGTTTGCAGACGTCTAAAGACAGCAGGGCTCCATGTGATTGGCCAGATACGTTGACGTGCAGAACATGAATGAGAATTGCCTGGAAAATGATATTTATTTGCAGGTCAGTCCTATTGTGAAATATCTGTTGCACATTTGGATATTACAATATATTCTGCAACCTTAGTGTCACTGATGTCATACTACTGCATGTTTCTAAAGTCGGAAATAAGTGACATCATGGGGTTTATAAGTAAATATTAACTTTTTTTTATCTTTAGTGTAGAATACTGCCAAATATGACTGAGAATATACGAGCGCACTGTCTCATGAGCAACATTTTTATTTACCTAAAATGTTCTGAAAAGGTGTATTTCAGTGATAGAAAAAAAAATGGTTTCTTACGAAGGAGCGATGTCCAGATGGTTGATGTTGAAGCCAGAGGCCGACACGCCGCCGAGAGAGGACGAGATGGTCAGGAAGGTGATGGCCAACACGTAATTACAGCCGGTATAACCTGTCGCCACCAGGAACACCGCCGGTCCAATCATACCTGCAGAAACAAGGCAGCGGTGGAAAAACCTCTTCAGACAGTAGAGAACCTTCAAGATGGTCAATCGAACTTTATTTATAAGGAACTTTTCATGCAGGTTAGGATCTTTTAAAAAGCTTCACGGGACAATCTATGCATATTAAAGGCCACAGGTACCCAGGAGGGAGAAGCACTTTCGGACGACGACTGTGCGGAACATGCAGGTCTCTCGCAGGTAATCAGCAACTTGCCCGCTCACCAAAGC
The DNA here is from genome assembly GCA_900302745.1 of Parablennius parvicornis. NCBI lineage: Eukaryota > Metazoa > Chordata > Actinopteri > Blenniiformes > Blenniidae > Parablennius > Parablennius parvicornis. The sequence goes on along the minus strand of OMNM01061193.1, from coordinate 7,164 downwards.
CAAAACAGCACAGCCCACGTAGGGCAGGGCTGATAGCATTCCGTTCTGTGGAGGTCAGAAACCCACCATTACACACAATGTGAGTCAATACATGTCTAAAAGTGTAATAAAACATGGCATTTCCATTTCCTACCTGCTGTATGCTGAATCCTAGGATGTCCTTCATGTAGGTGGGCAGCAGGGTGAGGAGTGTGTAGAAGGTCCAGTTGTAGGAGAAGTGAGCCACGACGATGGCCCACAGGGGCACCGAGGACACGATGGCGCACCAGGGGATGTGGTCCACCGACGGGGACAGCTGGAGGAGGAGGCCAGAAGTGAAGTAAGGTAAGAAGAATGTGCTTTTTCTGGAGCGGAGCTTAAAGTAAACACACAAATGCAACGTTTACATCTACAGCAAAGAATATAGTGGAAAACATTCAAAGTGGGGCAGGCTTCCACCGGGGGGCGCTAGAGAGCTTTTGGGGTATTACAGCAGGAGGTCAGGAGGACGTCTTTTCACGACATGATTTTTCCTGTAACATCTTATTGTCTTTTTCTAATTTACGGAATTGGGTCAGTTATCATTAGTTCACCTTAATAATTTGCTTAAAGAGGCCTCTTGCATAAGTGCATGAGAATCTGCATGAACCCGCTGGTATTTGAACTTATTAGTTAAAAGACAGTCAACAGACTGGATGAACAAACAAACCAACATAATTAAAAGCATCTGACAAACGGACGTAGCTTTTCAACAATAATAGTAATCTTATTTTATTTAAATAACTTAAGGAAGGACTGTGGCTGCATACACCCGACACCAGTCTATCTTCCGCTTCTCTTTGGTTGTTTTGTTGTCAGAAGGAAACTAACATCAGAGAAACACCAAAGTCCATATATGTTCCTTCTCTGTGTAATTGTATTGGTAGTGTTAAGGTTAAATCATTAGGCAAATTTCTAAAGCAGTGTTCACATCTGATTACACAATGTAAAAAAAAAAAAGAAATGTTCCCACCATAATCTCTCCAAACCAAAAGGTTTCCACACATGCTGGTGGGGCTTTACTATTGCTACAGATTGTACAAACATCCCTGGACTCGGTTACTTAGAGGAGAGATTACTGAGCGCTAAACATGTAGAAAACGCTTAGTGTGAACTGCAGATTCATCGTGAGTGTTGTGCCCAAACCACAGAGGAAGACGGACAATACGACACAGTGAGATAACAAACTGTTATCATCACATAACGTCAGCTGACCAACAAACTTCCAGTCAGTTCTGTGGCAGGAAGAGAATAAAGTGCAGTACACATGATGCAGTTTCTATACTTTTATAAAGAACTGCAATCATTTATTAACTTAAACCCAGCAGCCATTTTAAGGTTATTTAATTCTATTTATTTTGCTCTCATTTGGACATTACAATAAGATTTCCCGCTTGTGGCCCAATGTTTTATCATTATTTTCATTCTTGTGCCACTGCAATACAGAATCATGAAGACCCGTTGATCCAATATGCATTCGAAAGATGAAGATGATTCAACATTTTGTAAATTGCAAATTAAGTGGATTCAATTTTGTCAAAATTAGGAAAATGTATTCAAATTTTCTCCTTAGATGGTGAGGACTTGAGTGAATGATCCTGAAAATTATTAAACTTAAAAGTATAATGATTTAATCACCTTAAAAGAGCCTCAAATGGAGGAAAAGTGTATTTTTATGTTGCTAATCATCGACCTCTTCCAGATCAGAGGTGTCAAACTCAGCCCTTTTAATCTCAACGGGGCCAGATAAGTTAAAGAAAAAGTATGATAGCTAATAGTAAAACGGCAGCTTGAAATGTTTTTGTTTTAGTGCAAATAGAAACACGCAGATTCTCGACGTTGAAGGTTTTCGGTCTCTTCAGACTCATGTTGGTAAAACCCCGTCACTCCTCAAGTCACAGGGTTTCTAAAGCTTTCAGTTTGCTTCTACAAACTCAGCTTCACTGATATATACACACACACACACACACACACACACACACACACACACACACACACACACACACACCAGGATGTGAGCATCACCTCGTTCTTGAGTGAGGAGGTGATGTAGAGCCTCTCCTGCTCAGAAATCCGTGGGTGAGTGTTGGGACTGTCGAAGACAAAGAGAGACCACAGGACGAACCAGAACAGGCCCACAGCACCTGCACAAACACAAACAAGCGCTTCTTTAACCACAAACTGACACTGAGGAGTTTGGATTGACTGAACACGAATCCTCCCGATTAGTAGATCAAATATTGAGTCGAGTTCAACCGGTGGTTCAATACGTTAACGTCTGCAGCGGTTGGATTTCTCAGCACATTTTCTTCTTCAACTTGCCAAATCATCGTCTTCACAAACAAAAGAGGAACAAAGGAACAGACACAAACAGCTCATCTGAAGCTAAAAATAAAGAAAAGGGGCATTGTGGGGGACGGGTGTAAACTACTTAACGACAGGACCACCTGAGGTCAGAGAAACAGTTGATAGCTCCTGAGAGCGTCCTTCATTAGGTTTTTATCTTGTGAGCTTTTCCAGCCAGGCGATATTGACAAGTACGAATCAATAAATGTAGACCGGATGACTGAAAACCATTAGTCTTGTGGTCATTTATGCCTTTTTCAGCTGATATTTTTGTTGATGAGGAGAAATAGACTGAAATTAAAGTTGCATCTTCAGCAAAAAGCATGAGGGATCCAAGTTGTTTTTGAAAAGGTTAAATGGCTCAGATTCTGTGATTACATGAAGCCACAGTTGAATAATGTCTTTCAAATTGAAGCATTGTGAACACTGTACATTATAGTCTGAATGAAAAAACACCTACACCTGCTGCACCTACTGAGATACTTTGCCAAGTAGTAATTAGTAGCAATTTCTACCAAAAACAGTGATGAATCTGGCCAGTCATGTCGGGCTGCTAATATTTTCATCACAACTGTCCATGCTGCTGCCCCCCCGGCATGAAATCGCCATAAACTTCATATCACAATGGGCAATTTTGGGATGGCTGACATGACGGCACCGTGCTGCCCGATGGCTATGTCTCCATATTCTGTGTGTTTAAAGTATTTTTCCCACAAAAACAAATTCAATACAAACAAACAAAAAAAAAAAAACAGGGCTGACAAAACCAAAAAGACTAAGTCGGTGTAAAAGATCAGACTACAACACACAATTAGCTATATATGAACTAAAAGTTTCTTTAACAGAAGGAGTTTGCCCTATAAAACTGAGGCTTTCTTCCCTCCCACAACTTCTGTTACCGAATATGTAGAAGACATAGGGCCAGCCCAGATAGAAGCAGATCTCCCCGGAAAGAGGAAGACACACCACCGTCCCCAGCTGGGCACCTGGAATCAGACAAAAACACAAACGACTGCATTTAACGGTTGTTTCTGTGTATATGTGAGAACAGCCTCACACATAAGAGAGCCACTGTTTACTAAGAACTACCTTCAGCCTGAAGAAGAGCAAGTGTTTAAGATGACATCCGTGGCAGCGTTCAAATAAAAAGAACCGAGCAAGTGTGACCGGAGGAACTTATGATGTTTTTGAGGCAAACACTGGTCACACAAAATACTGAGATCTTTTTTGTGCAGAGCTTAAGGATAGCGTATTAATGAAAACATCCTGTTGTCTTAGTAACATCCTGCATTCACAGTTTCTTTCTAAATGTTTGTTTTCTTATGCTTTGGAAATAGATTTTCCAGTTCCATAACTGCTGTTGTGTGAGCGCCTCTTACCAATATAAGTAATGGTGAGCAGCCGGCTCCTCTCCAGCGGCGGGGCCCAGGCCGCCCACATGGTGTACATGGCGGGGAAGGTCACACCCTGGAGACAAACATGAGAAACAACAGGTGAACAAATGACTCTGAACTGTGACTGACTATCCAGCTCAGTGGTTTGCAGCGTTTCCCATCAAAAGGGACGTTTTTGTCTCTTCTGGGGATTCTTCTGGAGGCACAAAACACATTTAATCCTAAAAGATAAAACAGCTCATAAAGTTATCTAGAGTTACTAACTGTACATTCAAGAAGTTTCATGACTACGATTTAGAATTAACAGCAGTTTTAGCTGTTGTAGCTATTTTTAGCTGACTTGGACTGATTCAGCTAGTTTGGTTGTTTTAGCCATTTTGACCTGTTTATGTTCTTGTCACATTCACCATTTTAACCATTTTAATTGCAGGAACTGGTTTTGCTTCATTACTAACCGTTTCAAACATTTTGACTACTTTTGTGTTGTTGTTTTTTTTTTTTTTTTTTACCAATGCTACTACACCCTGCTGGGCTTCTTTTGGCAATTTTAACTGTTTTTAGCCTATTTTTGAAAATATGGATAATAAGTAATTTGACATGCAGTCTATCAAATACACCACGCTCCAGCATTATTTACGATTTTATTATAAAAAAACTGTATTAATCCCCAGAGGGGAAATTCCTTCCCGAATTGATCCGTCACCAGCAGCCACGCTGAGGGGGGCGAGGGTCATGTTCAGGTACCCCCCAGTGATTGTTTTTTGGCCTGTTGGAGGAAACCCACACACACACATGCAAACTTCACACAGAAAGGCCATGACCTTCTTGCTGTGATGCGACAGCGTTAACCACTGCGCTCCAGCAGTAAAGATGATTTAAACTAACTTTTCTTGCCGAACATGTATCTCCCTGTTTTGGGGATAAAACAAAAGATATCCCACCTCTCCGATCCCCTCCAGCACTCTGAGACCGATGAGGTAGCTCGCACCCATGTCTGCAGCTATCGGCGTGAGCAATGTGAAAATGATGGTTCCCAGAGTCCCGAAGCCCAAAAGCCACTTGGGTCCAAAGCGTCCTGCCAGGTAGCCACCGGGGACCTGCGTCAGGATGTAGCCGTAGAAGAAAGAGCCCAGGATCCATCCTTGAGTCTCAGAGTCCCAGTCGTACACGTGGGCCTGAGCGGGAGAGTCGGATTTTGGGTTTGAAGTCGGTTAAATTTTATTAAGAAGCACTTAATCAAGACTAAAGACTATTATCTATAACTGACTTAAATAAATCCTTTTCAAACGAGACTGATAGTTTGGCAATTAGCTATTTCCGGAGACTCCGGTGGGTTCCCTTTCATTATCGATGAACAAATAACAAATTTATTCAAATTAATAATTTTGCTTCATTAATATATTATTTTTTAATAACTTAATATCTTTAGGTAATTAATCAATTACTTCAGGAGTTGTTAAAGAGTAAATCACAGTTTACTAAAATCAATAATTAAAGTTTTTCATAAATTACTTTCAGTGATTTATTACTTTCAGTAATCTATTACTTACAGTAATTTAATACTAATGCCCAAACAGAAATCCCAACACCTGTCTGTATGGAGAGTCATCATATGAATGTATGTGTGCATAATGCCTGACCATAAAAATAGGGTTTTTTTTCCAATGCCAGTAAAGAAGAAGTGGAATAAGTCACAAGGAGAAGTAAAACAAAGAGGCAGGGTGATGTTGCTTCTCACAGTGTGGTTGTGTGTGGGCCGAGCCGGGTCAGCGTGAGCGGGACACACCGAGCCGCTCTGGTTGTCGCCGACCTGGTGGGTCCTGTTCAGCATGTCCACCATGGCCACACTGAGGTTCACCCTCAGGGAGTAAACCACGAAGCAGCCGTAGCAGGAGAGCAGCGCCAGGGCGTAGCGTGACGAGCAGCATGCCGGGGCTGCAGGTGGAGGAGGACAGGAAGAAGGATTATTATCTGCTCGAACACAGCGTGACCAGTCGGGGGGACGTTTCTCCTCGTGGGAAGAAAAATAATAAGAGATTAAAGTTAAGGGCGATGTTTGGAATAAGTGTGCAGAAAACTGTTATTGATGCAAATGTGTCTCTTCCTGTTCTTCTAGTTTTGTGGGGCTGTGAACTCCTGGCTTGCTGACCCACATGGGGACAGATATTTAAAGTATGTGTGCAGCAGCCAGTCGATGTAATGTCTCTGTAAAGACATGGAGACATAAAGCGTGCACACACCTGCTATTTACCAAACACTTTGCACATATGTAAGCTTAGAAACAATTATAGGACTATAACAGCAATGCATTATAATTATCTCTTCTCTCTACAGTTGCATTTACCCCCAGGTTCTTTCCTGATATTAATGACTTTAATTTAGCTGATAAAACTCATCTATAATTTACTCAATCATCCACATTTGAACTTGACTGTTAGCAAACTAACAGGGATGATTTAAAGTAAAGAAGCACTTTCAAAAGTTTAGATGTTGACAATTAACTTGCTGTATATCAACTGAACAAGCAATTCTGAGCTGCATCAGCATTGATCTGCCTGTAAAGTGTAACTGCTGAATTGAATCAGAAGTAAAAGTACCGATCCTGAATTTAAAACCCAGAAGTCAAAGTATTAGTTATACAAAAACACATGATAAATGTAACTACTCTAAAATACCACTTAACTCCAGTGATGTGAGTACTTGTGATTTCAGAGCTGGTTTGACTGATTCACATTTTAATGTGCTAGTGCCTTCTGCAGTTTATTTCACATTAATAACTGTTCGTGAATCATGTAATATCAGCGCTTTTGACTGTGTTTTCAAATATATGCCTCATACTTTTAGGAAGTCATATTTACGACATGGTGTAGCAGAACAGAGCAATATCGCTCAACAGCATGTTGTTCAGAAATCCATTGAGAAAGGTATACAATTTAGAGACATTTAAGCCCAAACATTGTGAACTATGTGCTTGTTTTGGTCATTACAATGCTTTTCAAAAGGGCCGACATATGATTATATGATCAATAAGTATTACAATTCTGATTAAAAACTGCTTTACTTTTGGACTCTGTAATTTTGTTTTGATTTATTATTATTATTATTATTATTAATATTACTACTTCCCATCAGCAGCCTCTCAGGGGTGCAGCAGTTTGATGACTTCATTGTTTTGAGACTTCTGACCCTTGGCCAAAAGGAATACATTCATTTTAAAACAACGAAATATGAAAATTTGTCAAAACAATGGAGTATGAACATGGAAACACACTTAAATGCAGTCTGTTTTGTGTAGTAGGAGGAAATATCTCCAGCAGCCCAATGACAATATGCTGAGCTGACACTGGGGTGTTTGTTTTCCACCTCAGCCTCTCCCGAACCTCCAGCCGCTCTGCGGTTCTTACCT